>CAUYON010108838.1:0-16698 GCA_963573935.1 Arctocebus calabarensis
CCTTAAAAAAGGAAAAATAATCCCCCAAAATCCCACTCTTACTTCAAACAGATTCCTAAAAATATGACTACGTGCCAATTGGTGGGGCCACACCTATGGTGCATTTTAGAAGGGTACAGGCGAAACTTACTAAATGCAGAACACAAATGTCTTCATACAATAACAAAGAAAATGCCATGAAGGCTATGTTAAACTATTTGATGAAAATATTTCAGATTATATATGAAACCAGCACATCATACCCCTTGATTGCACTAATGTACCCAGCTAAGACTTAATAATAAAATAAAATAAAATAAAATAAAATAAAATAAAAAACAAACAAAAAACAGTATCATTGTAGTATCTTTAACTTCTATAAAGCCTGGTTACTTATTTGCTCCGCAAACTCAGTTTTCTGAGTCATTCCATGGTTAGTTTGCAGTTTGCTTGGTGTTATTTTCTAATTGTAAGGGGGGGGCATTGTGTTCTTTCCAGCTCTTGAAATCTCCATGTTGCACCTACACTTTACTTATATTTATTATATTATTTATTAAACATTGTTTTCATAAATATTTTATATTCTGTCTTTGATAATTTCTGTTTCTAAAAATGTTAGGGATGAATATACCATTAAGTATTCCTTATTATACCTAGTTATCTTTTAAGGGTTTATATTTTGCTAATGTTATACCAGAGGCCTAATTTGGTATTGATCTTCACAAAGAGGATGGTTTTGCTCGCAGCATCAGCCAGGGAACCACTTTAGAACACTACCCATCTTACTTTGGCCTTCTGAGGTTCAACTTTCCCATCAAGTGGGCCCAGTATGAGGTCTCAGACCTACAATTAGAATATTTTCTCCCCAGGGAAACTCCAATTTTTCGTATTTAGGAGTCTTTTTCTGTTTTCCTTTCTTTACCTTTAGCTATTTTGTTTACTTCTTGTGAATCCTGTGATATGCTTAAAATATGTTTATTGAAAACTTAGTCACATTAAATTGACCTATATAAAACTGTCAGTATCACACTATTTCTGAACTACAAAAATAGCATTTTCATGTAATTCAAACATATTTTTAATAACAGATTCTTCGAGAATATCCTTCTACCATATTGCTAGATATGGATATTTTTCTCCTTGCCTTTATGCATATCTAAAGTGTTTCATAATAACACCATATATTTTAGGTAAAAAACTTATTGATTAATTCCAGGGAATGGGATCTTGGACATTTCATGCAATGTGAAATGTTTATAATATATTTAAACTGCAATAAACTCTAATATTGTATGTGAATTAATAAGAAGAAAATTCATAAATTCAATTTAAGCTCATATTTTTAAAGCCTTAAAATTCCAGTTTCACATATTTGTTTATAGGATATAAGCACATTAGGGTCATTAAAGGATTGAAAATAGTACCTTAATAAACTTCATTTGCCATCTGAGTGAAAACAGAACCTGAAGGTTAGGAAATATCAAGAACTTTTTCTAATAATGGAGGCATAAAGGAAACTTAAAATTAGGAAAGTGGGAGCAAAGGTAAAATAGACTGTGCTAGAAATGCTAGGATTTCACATGTGCCCGACTGAAAGGTAAACAACAGATAAAGAAAGATTCACAGTGATTCTCAGGTGAATCACGTCAGGAAAAGAGGAAATATTTAATAAATAAAAAGGAAAGATAAACTTCAAAAATCATTTAAGATATGTTAATTTGAGGTGTCTGGAAAGCAGATCCCAATTTAAAAGAAGAGAACTCTTTTCTGGCTTCAAACAAGTAATATATGAAAACTGAATATGAATATAAATACCAAAATCACCTAACAATAAAATAAGTCAAATTTGAAAGAGAATTATAGTCATTTGGGACTAGAATTAGCATAGATGTAAGACTACAAAACAAGTTATGTTTTTGTTTCCCTTTTAGTCAGAAAAAGCTCTAGATACCAAAGATTTTTGTTTTCCATAAGTATGAAGATGTAGCTTGCAGATGCCGGGTCCTATGAGAGTTAGCAGGCTTTTTGATACTATGAGAATCCATTGTCCTTAGAACTGAGTGTCAAGTAATGAACCCATACTAAGAAAGTAATATTTGCATGACACATTCATGGTAGCAGCTTTGCCACACTCGGTTGACATTCTGTTTCATTGTTTTCATTGACTTAACAGTTTGTATAGTGCTTTTTGTTACAAAGTGGTCATAATGCATAATTAATTACAAATTCAAGATATAATGCATCAACATTCTCTTGCAAGAAGGACATATTCTTTTACACAAAAAATTTTCCTTAATGTTTAGAACAGCTTTGAAATTGGGCAACCAGGGCACATCACTTCTCTTCACTGAGAACTCGTGAAAGCATTACACAGATGATGAATATTTCAAGAATCATTTACTGTACAGCTGATTGCAATTAAAGCTTTTATGATTATAAATGCTGCCTGCCAACTGAAAATATAAAAGAAGTAAAATATACTAGACCATATTCAAAACTAAGTTTAATTAAATTATGTATGCTAAACTAAAAAAATTCTGGATTGGTATCGTTAGAGTACAAAGTTTCATCCTCCACTAAAAATAAAGGAATAATTTATTATATTACTATGGCAATATCTAGTCTATTTGTATTCATTCTCCCTTTGTTTTATTTTTCCATGAGGGCAATTTATAAATGCATATATATACACAAATGTATTTCAACATATTATTAGTATCTAATGGCTTTCTTTGCTCAAATATATCAGGAAATCCACAGAGCATCAGTAGTAATAATCATTCCAAAAGAATATTAATATATGTTATGTGTTGAATTATACCTCCTAAAAAGATATACTTGGTACCTCCTGGTACCTATGAATATGACCTTATTTTGAAATGGGTTTTTGTAAAAATAATTAAGATATAACTTAAAATGAGGTAATGCTGGAGTAGCACAGGCTCTTAATTCAATATGTCTGGTGGTGTTGTAAGAAGACAAGAGATACAAGGACAGGTGATCACACTGGGAGAAAACTGTGTTGACAGAGTCAGTCTAACTGGACATAGTAGTTACAAATGGTAGTAACAGACGCTGAGAGAAAATGCATCCTAATTACTGAATGACTTTGCTTACCCTTTTTCTATGTTTATTACATTAGGTAAGAAAAACTGTGACTCCCAGAGTTCAAGTAACATACTTGAAATCATATTATCTAGAAAGTGCCAGACCATAAATTTAAATCAAATCTAAGTACAGGTTGCATATCTACTGCATTCTATTTTATAGAAATAACTTTTGGGCAAGAGACACTGAAGAAAAATGATAGGTTATTGCTTTCAGCTTTAGAACAAATCCTATTACCAACGACAAGTAGCATGAATTGATGGCAAGCCCACAGGACTTAGAGTAAGGTGATGTAGTTTCCAGCTTTGGTTTTATATCTATTAATTTGGGGAAATTAAAAAAATAGTCAGTTCAGTTTTCTTACTGCCAATATAATTTTCTGATAGAGAAGGGATTGAGTGGTACATTATCTGAGAACCAACCAACAGTAACAGGCACTCCTTTATTAGATAATATTTCTAACATTAACTAATAATTACTCTAAATTACCTTAACAAGTGCTCAAAACATAGGTCTAAAGTTGCTTATTTTACCACCAAATAATCTATTCCAGATATTCACGTGAACAATCTCATATTCTTTTATATATATATGTGCATATATATATTTCTTATTTTTAATTTTGATGGAATATGATGGTTGAATAACTTAGATAATATGTATAATGTGTTGATACAGCCACATGATGCAAATTAATCAAATCAGGGTAATTAGGGTATCCATTGCCTCAGGTATTTATCATTGCTTTGTGTTAGGAACATTCCAGTTCTAATCTTTTAGTTATTTTAAAGTATACTTAACTGATTGATTATAGTCACTTTGTTGTGCTATCACATATTGTTCATTCTATCTCATTATTTTGCCATATTTGTGCACCCGTTAGCCATCTCCATTCTACCCTCTCTCTTGTCTGGTAACCATTGTTCTAGATTATTTCTCAGTGAGATCAGTGGTGTTTAACATTTTGCTCCCCCATATGAGTGATGGCATGGAATATTTGTTTTTCTATGCTTAGTTTATTTCACTCAGGATAATGTTGTCCAGTTCCATCCATGTTTTTGCAAGTGGCAGGATTTCATTCTTCTTCCTGGCTATATAATATTCCACAGTGTATATGCACCACCATTCCTAATCCATTCTTCCGCTGATTGGGCACTTTGATTGATTCCATGTCTTGGCTATTGTGAATTTTTCTTTGGTAAACATGGAAGTGAAAATCTCTCTCTTATATACTGAATTCCACTCTTTTGCATACATACCCAGCAGTGGGATTTCCAGGTCATATGGTAGTTCTATTTTTAGTCTTTGAGGAACCTCCATACTCTTTTCCATAGTGGTTATCCTAACGTACAGTCCCCCGCAATAGTGTATGAGTCTTCCCTTCACCACAACCCCACTACTTTTTCTATGCCCTATCTTTCTTATAAAAGCCATTTTAACTGGGGAGAGATGATATCTCATTGTAGTCTTGATTTTCATTTCTCTGATAACTAATAATGTTGAACATTTTTTCCATGTACTTCTTACCATTTTGTATGTATTGTTTTGAGAAATGTCTATTCACAACTTTCGCCTGTTTTCTAATGAGATTCTTTGTTTGCTTTTTGGCATGAGTTGCTACACTCCATTAATATTCTAGTTATTAATCCTTGTCAGATGAGTAGTTTGCAAATATATTCCCCCATTCTTTAAGCTTCCTTTTCCTTTTGTTAACTGTTTCCTTTGTTGTATAGAAGCTTTTTAGCTTGATGTGATCCTATTTGTCCAATTTAGCTTTGGTTGCCCGTGCTTTGGGGATATCACTCAAGAAGTCCTTTCTTAGACCAATGTCCTAAAGCATTTTCCCAAGGTTTTCTTTTATTTTTTTCATGGTTTCAGGTCTTAGATTTAGATCTGTAATCCATTTTTATTTTACTTTTGCATATGGTGAGAGATAAGGGTCTAGTTTCATCTTCTGCATGTAGATATCCAGTTTTCCCAGCACCATTTATTAAATATACTGCACTTTCCCCATTGTATATTCTTGAAATTTTTGTCAAAGATAATACAGATATAGATGGTTTTAATCCTTGTTCTAGTGTAACATGTTTTTAGGGACAAATAACAATTACTGTCTTCACAGGAGAAGGCCTCATATAAAGTAAAATTCCTATTTTAATTATCAGTGAATATTCTTTTGCTACTGTACTAATTTGTTAACTAAGGCATAAAGGCACTTTAATTTGCTAGCACATTAGAAAATGTATTTGTGCCCTGTAGAAGCTGTATTTCAATAAGCTTAATGTTAGAGGTAGAAATCTCATAATATATTATGAAAAATTGTGTGGGCATTGAATCAAGAATTCTGTTATGATTTTGACATCACTAAAAATATATATTTTGTCCATAATAACTTTGTTTTCTTTCTTGATAAGTGTGCTACCCTGTCTTGGGGATAGTTACTCATTGGACATACCATGATATGTTTGAAGGATTAGAAAATTGGGATTTGAATATCAGCTTAGATCCGTATTGATTATAAGGATTTGAGTAATTAAATTCATTTCTAAGATATGTATGAAGAAGTGTAGGCTCAGAGGACAGTTTAGATACCTGGCCCTTAGGTTACTATCTATACCTTGAGCTTCCAAATGCAAACTGATGTATGATGGTGAATTAGAATATGAAACATACAAGCCTTAGGGGAGATGTTGGCTCTTTTCCTTCAGGCTCAGTCCAAGGTCTTATCTCAGCAGCCTGATTTTTATGTCAGTGCCTTAGTTTTCCCTCTGATGGTCATGATCTCATATCCTACTTGACCCATTAGAAATCAGATTTGAGACATGTTGAGGTCATGATGTTTAATTTGGGGGAGTCAAATCTCAGGAAGTGAGAGTGATTAACAGACAGGAATTAAGTCACTTAAAAGTGCTCAGCAATGTGCTTTAAAGAGAAATTGAAGATGAACAGGTGGTTCTGCTGGGATTTTTATTTGCCAATGTATCTGAAATGTCTTTGGAGTAATTACAAGAAATAATCACACTTAACCACAGTCCAACAAAGGGAAAAGGAAAGGGAGATTTAACCTGCCTGATTTCCTGTTTCCTGGTTCCAATCAACTTCAGTTCACCCCTGCATTCTTTAGTTCCTTCCATGTATGATCCCTCAGCAAACTGGCTCAGAAAGACATATCTCACAAAAATGTTTCATCCTAGTGTGTAGTTAGAGGGATGACAAAGGCCTGAGAAACTTTATGTGAGGACTTTCATCTACATAGCTTCAGAATTTCAACTCAATGTGGCTGGTGTTTTCTACTGAGAGCCTCACAGAGGAGGTGGCAGTTGGCAGGAGCTGTATCTGGTGCTGAGTGACATCCCAGCACTGGGGCTGATGTGCTGCTGGTGGTGGGTGAATGGTAACTTGTGGAATAAAGAGGCGAAGCAGGGTATCCAAAGCGGCTCATGAGGTTCGTGTCTGACTCATCTTACCCTCAAACACCCCATGTACTAAAAGAAGAGAACTTGGTCTGAATGTTTCATTTCATGCTGATTATTCCATAATTTATACACTAAGTTCTACTTGGTCTTTTAAGGGCTGAGACAACTCCCAAGTAGGACTTCATTTCCAGAGCCTGGTCATACCTCGCCAACCACTCACAGTAACATAAGTAGAAGAGAAAATTATCCTGTCAGTTCTCTACCACCCCCTCCTACACACGGTCGGCTTAGTTTCCTCAATTTATACCTTTTATGATTCCATTTTATTCTTTAAATGTATATAATTTTCCTGGAGAGGAGTGGAAGGAATAGTGACTTTTATCTCTTTTTAAAATTTAAAGTTTCATATAAACCATGTCAATCAATGGAAGTATTGAAATAATATTGAATTAATTTCTCAACACCTTTTAGATTTCTGATTATTATTTAAATAAAAGTGATGTGGGAGCAATGAAGACCTTTTTAATAACTGGGGATTATATATAATACATAATAATACACAATATATTATACATATAATGGGAAAATTCTAAGTATAAGTTGTTTTTGTTTTTAAGTAACCTATGTTATTATTTTAACATTTGAGCTCATGAACTCATGTTTTATTCATAGAAAATAAAACTGGACAAGACCACTCAATCAATCAGGGAAATGCTTTTGGTTTCATGTAATAGAAAAAGCAATGCTTAAGTAATAAAGAAATTTGTGGGTCATGTAATTGAAAAAGATCTGCCAGTAGAACTGCAAGCCACACTCTACCCAAACATTCTTTTCAAATGGCAAAAATGAAGGCAAAAATGACTGTTCAGGGAAAAAGTTTTAACATGCACTATTAAAAGGGCATTTTATAACGGTAACATGGCAGCCACTACACTAATATTAAATGAATGTGAGCAATGGTGTAAAATGTTCAAATGAGCCCTTTCTTGACATTAGAGACTGTTGGGAAATACAAAAGAAGGTGTGAACACTACAGATGCAACTAGAAGTGTCCAGTCTCTTCACTTAATTTGACTCAAAAGTAAATTTTTTATGACAAAAATTTCCAAGAATAGACATGCTCAGTCACTCAAAAACTGAGGACTGGGACTCCAGGGAAAGTTACTTTTGACTGATAGAAAAGTAAGGAATTTCTAATACAGTATTGTATAAGTAGATTATTATAACCAACTTACTTGGCAGTATGTTTATGAAGCAGTGTCACAGGATACACTGCATTTTCTACCTCAGAGTACATAAACAGAATTTGGGCATCTTTTAGCAAACTAGGTAGGTACTTTCCTCGATTATTCAATAGGTCATAAGTACTGTTCACACACAGTTCCCTACAGACTAATCGGGCCATAGATATTTACTATTCCCCTAAATAGGTTTATGTATGTAGTTCAAATAGTTTATTTGCATGCTTTCCAAAGTCTTCTCTACTATTTAAAAAATCACTACTTTGGACTTCCTAAAATAGTCTAAATAATAAGAGATTTCAAATTTTCAATGGCAGTCTATGCTGTTTAACCAAGATAATGGAAGGGAAAATAAATAAAAACCAATAAATTTTTAGGAATAGTGTGAACTAAATTTAATTACTATGAAATCTGTGTTTGGGATTTTAATTTTATATATTTATAAAGTAGCAGGAAATTCTAAACTATTTATTATGTTTTAGTGTATTTTACTAATTCTATTTAAAATTCATACAATTTGGAAACCCACAAGGGCAAAATACATAAAATAATTAAAAATTAAAGACTGCATGCATTTTTTTCAAACCTTTCATTAAAATGAATTAAAAACCAGTTATGAACTCTGAATATTGTTATTAGTTAGCCATTAAATTAATATATACAATGGCAATGCAGGCAAAATTGATTTTTTTTAATCAGAAACATAAACTTTTCTCACATCTCCTTGGGGAAAATCTTTTTATGAAGAAAATTCCTAATCTTCTCAGTGAGAATCCTCATAAACTTGTAAAAAGGAAATCCATTTTCAGTGTTATAGTAAAGTTGATTTTGGAAAGACTAAAAAGAAAAAAATTGATGAAAAAATAATAAATACAGTTATCTCTTAGTACCAATGGTGTATAAGGGACCAGGACCATCCACAAATACCAAAATACAGGAGTATCAAGTCCCTAATACAAAGTGGCATCCTATTTGCATATAACTTATGCACATCCTTCTATATATCCTTTATATACTATAAATCACCTCTAGATTACTTAAATGAAATAATACCTAATGAAATGTAAATGCTTTTCAAATAGCTTTTAAACTGTTTTATTAGGGAATAACAAGAGAAAAAGTCTGTGCGTGTTCAATACATCCATTTTTTTTTAACTGAATTATTTTTTAATTCAGTTTGTTTATTTAATTCATGGATGCAGAACCCACAGACACATGAATACAGATATAAAGAGCCAACACTACATGTGAAACAGTCTTTACTGGATAGTGAATAGCAACTTCTGTCTTAAAACTAATTCATCTGTTTTTGCCTATACATTTCAATCAATAATTATTTTACTGGGAATGCTAAAATATCTATGTAAAGTTCTTTTTAAATCTTCTAGGAATGGTCTGTGGTCATGACCTTGATAAAAATGACATATTTTCCTTGTCTTTTTTCTCCTTTTAAATTCAGTCATAGGCCAGGTGCAGTGGTTCCCACCTGTAATCCTACCACTCTGGGAGGCCCAGGTGGGTGGATTGCTCAAGACCAGCTGGAGCAAGAGTGAGACACAGTGTCTACTAAAAATAGAAAAAACTAACCAGGCATTGTGGCAGGTCTGTAGGCCCAGCTACTCTGGAGGCTGAGGCAAGAGGATTACTCAAGCCCAAGACTTTGAGGTTGCTGTGAGCTATGATGATGCCATGGCTCTCTACCCAGGGTGACAGAGTGAGACTATGTATAAATAAATAATTTCAATCATATTTTCCCACATTTCTAAACTACTTGTTAGAAAGGGGTATGATCTTAATATTCATAAGTTTAGTATTTAGCAGGTTGGTAATATAGCACACTTCACAAACAACATTGATATACATAACCTATTTAGAGATAGTGCCTGGTTTGGGGAGGTATTTATTAGTCCCATGATTGCTGTGGAGAAAGAAAAGCCACCATTTTATTGAGTCAATTCTTAGCTACGATGAATGTAGATGAATCTAGTTCACTTTGATTTGTATTATGAATCCCCAAATGCCTTTGACCAGTGCCAGTATGATTCATTGAGCCATGCTGTCATTCCAGAAGAAGGACATATGGATTTGAATTCTGTTTGCACTGCCTGTGGGTGGGTGGCCTTGTCTACGTGCATGCCATTTACTCACTGTTTGTCTGCTCCTGGAGTGGGAGTATAGCATCAGCATTTGTAGGTCATTATGAAAGTTTTGGGATACATAAAAAAATCAAGAAACATAAAATTCTAACTGGACAGAAACAAATGAAGCCTTTCCAACAAAACTGATGAACAGAGCAAGTTGAAACTTATATGGGTGAATCAGAAAGAATGCTATCGACTGTATGTCTTGGGCAGGAAATGATAGAACACAGCCTGTCTCAAAACTTTCAGAGTGGCAGAGGAGGCAAGATGGCCGACTGGAGCCAGCTTTTCACAGAGGCTGTGGTCCAGAAGGAGAGTTAAAGGACAGAAATTTAGCAAGTAAGCTGATGGTTTGGAGCTGAGCCAAGGAGAAGTTTGAAGAATGCACATCAACCCTGTTGAGGCAACCTGCAACCCCAAGGATACAAACAATAGGTACAAAACCTATTGCCAAGTGGATGGGAGTCCCCTCCCCCATGAATATGACTCACAATATACTTTCTACAAAACAAGTGAGCAGAGTTCAAATATCCTCCTATTTTATCCCACGTGGGAGATCCTCTAAAAACAGGACCTCTTATCCCAATTAGGGTGCCATAGCACTCTCCTACCAGGCAAAAAACTATATAAAACTGTATATATTCTCTACCTGAAATTCTGAACTCACAGCACACCCCTCCACTCTCACCCCGAGGTCTGGAGGCCTGTCCCCCATGAAGTATGAAATTCTTGGGCATTATCTCAAGAGGTGTGGACAGGGTGTGGGCTGTTGCAGGTCTGTGCTGATTCTGCAGCATGGGAATATGGAGAAGATGGTGGGCTGAAGGAACCTTGTGGGACAAGGAGAGGTGTTGCCCCATGGCACAGAGCAGTACTGGCAGCTGCAGGAACAATAGGGCTCACACCCCTGGGGATATTTTAGAAAGATACTCCATGCCTTTCTGGGCAACCAGAGAAAGCCAGGCATCTTCTCCAGTGGCGGACACCGGCAGAGCAGATTTGGGATAGAAATGCAGGCCCTGTGAGCAAAGGGTATGCCTGAGATGGGACCTGCTTGGCTAGGGTGAGGTGAGGACAGAGAATAGAAGATGCATGTGCAAAGATGGCATACTCTAAGGAAGGGCTCAGCCAGAAGATGACTTTAGTGAGCCTAAGAAGCACCCAGCTCCCAGGGGATCATACCTAAGACAGGAGAAGGTGGGCAGGACTGGAACTTATTATTGATTGTGAGTTTTAACTGGACCTGACCCAACATGAACTGCAGTGGAGACAGAAACACCAGCTCTGGGCAGCAGCACAAACTGGAGCTTAATGGCAGTTTCTGTGAACTGAAACAGCGTCTGGTCCACAGGGAAATATAGCCAGGATAGAACAATAAATTCTGTGAAAATATACGTGTTAGCAATATCAGTCAGGAGTAGGGCTGGAACTGAGTGAACTGCCCCAGATTCCATTAACCACCTGAGGTTGTCAGGCCTCAGCTCCCTCTGCTGGATGGTGGCAGAGTGTGGAGGCCTGGTTGAGGAGACAGATCTTCCTGTGACTCAGGTAGGCACAAAGCCCTGGAGCATCTGCTCATTGGAAGGAATTGGGTCACAGCCCTGCGGGGTTACCAGTGGGAAGGAGGCATCAAACTTTCCAGACTAATTTGTTTGCTGGGGGGTCCTTCTGACTCCATGGAGCACTAGAACGAGTCATACTCAAGCTGCCAGCAGATCTCTGCTATCTATTTGCTGGAGATCTTTTGAACTCTCCCACTTGAGACTGGGTGCTGACGAGGACATTTGATTTGTATCTCTCGGACTGGACCAATCACCCGAGGACTATCCAAAGTGTTACCCTGGGTGTGTGGTTATGGGAAGGTTTGATTTCCCTTTTCCAGTTGTTACTTGTGGGGGGTGAGGTGACTTAATTGCTAGTATTTCTCCAGAGCCCAGAATTCATCTCAAAGTAACTAATTCACTAGGGTAGGATAAGAAGAAGCTGGAAACAAAACAGAGCCACTTACCCCACCATACCAAGTAAGTCCCCAGTGTCTCAGGCCATAGCACTGTACAGGTCCTGTGCAAAGCTCTAGGGGAAAAGGTACAGACACCAGTCACAACTTTTGGGTAAAGGGCTGGTTAATCACTACTCCAGGAGCCCCCCCAACCCAACTTCACCTTATCTGCTCATCTAGCCAAATGTTGTAAAAATAATCATGGGGTGGAATCAGTAGGAAAAATCCAGCAACATGAATAACCAGAGTAGATCAATTCCCACAGGAACAATATGGCAGACACAACTGAAGATCCCATTCGTAAAGAAATGGCAGAGATGTCAGAAATTGAAATGGATTGCAAATACGATTAATAGAATGGAGGTAAAGTTGAATTAGAAATTCAAGGAGCACTTTAAATGTTGTCTCAAGAATTCAATGACAAAATCACCAAAGATTATGACACATTAAGGCAAAAATTTGTAGCCCTCAAAGATCAGAGAAATACAGTAGAATCCCTCAGTAACAGAATGGAACAAGCAGAAGAAAGGATTTCTGATGTTGAAGACAAAGCCTTGAATGCTTCCAAACTCTCAAAAAGGAAGAGAAATGGAGAATAAAAATGAATCATTCTCTCAGAGAGCACTGGGATAATTCGAAGAAAACTAATATTCACCTTACAGGAATCCCTGAAGGTGATGAAGCGGCTTCACAAGGCACAGAGGCTCTTCTTCATGAGATTATGAATGAGAACTTTCCACACATGCCAAGAGATTCTGAAATTCAGATAGCAGACAGTTTCAGAACCCCAGCCCAACTCACTCTGAACAAGATATCTCCTAGGAACATCATAATTAACTTCACTAAAGTTAACATGAAGGAGACAATTCTGCAAGCAGCCAGATGTAACAAACCATAACCTACTTGGGGAAGAATATTAAAATTACCACATATCTCCCTGCTGAAACCTTTCAAGCTAGAAGTGAGTGGTCAAGGACTTTTAATCTCTGAAAACAAAATAACTTTCAACCCAAGATCCTGTTTCCAGCAAAATTGAGTTTCATTTATGACTGAGAAATTAAATACTTTAATGACATTGACATGTTGAAGAAATTTGCCATAACTAAACCAGCTCTCCAGGATATACTCAGACCTATCCTCCATACTGACCAGCGAAATCCTCCACCACAAAAGTAAACTCACTCAGAAACTTTGGATCAAATTCCAACTTCCACAGTGGCGAAAGGATTAAAAATGTCCACTGGATTTTCAAAAAACTCGATACTCAAAATTCTACCAGGCTTATCAATATTCTCAATTAATGTGAATGGCTTAAACTGTCCTGTAAAGGGCATAGGTTGGCTGACTGGATACAAAAACTCAGGCCATACATATGCTGGATACAAGAATCTCATCTTACCTTAAAAGATAAATATAAACTCAGGGTGAAGGAAGGGTCATCTATATCTCAGGCAAATGGAAAGCACAACAAAGCAGTTGTTGCAATTTTATTTGCAGATACAATAGGCTTTAGACCAAAAAAATGTAAGGAAAGATAAGGATGGTCACTTCATATGTTTTAAGGGTAACACTCAACGTGATGAGATTTCAATTATTAATATTTATGCACCCATCCAGAATGCACCTCAATTTATAGGAGAGACTCTAACAGACTTGAGCAACTTGATTTCCTCCAGCTTCATAGTAGTCGGAGAGTTTAACACTACTTTGGCACTGTTGGATAGAGCCTCCAATAAGAGACTAAGCCAAGAAATTTTAGACTTTAACTTAACCATTCAACATTTGGATTTAACAGACATCCACAGAACATTTTATCCTAACAAAATTCTCATCAGCCCATGGAACATACTCCAAAATTGATGACATCTGAGGTCACAAGTCTAACCTCAGCAAATTTAAAAGCATAGAAATTATTCCTTGCATCTTTTCGAACCATCATGGAATAAAAGTGGAATTCAGTAACAACAGAAATATGCATACTCATACAAAGACCTGGAAGCTAAATAACCTCATGTGGAATGATAGCTAGGTCATAGATGAGATTAAGAAGGAAATTACCAAATTTTTAGAACAAAACAATGATGAAGACACAAATTATCAGAACCCCTGGGTTACCACAAAAGCAGTCTTAAGAGGGAAATTTATAGCACTGCAAGCCTTCCTCAAGAGAACAGAAAGAGAGGAAGTTAACAACTTAATGGAACATCTTAAGCAACTGCAAAAGGAAGAACATTCCAATCCCAAACCCACCAGAAGAAAAGAAATGACCAAAATTATAGCAGAATTAAATGAAATTGAAAACAAAAGGATTATACCACAGATCAATAAATAAAAAAGTTGGTTTTTTGGAAAGGTCAATAAAGTAGATAAACCTTTGGATAACCTAACCAGGAAAAAAAGAGCAAAATCTCTAATTTCATCCATCAGAAATGGTAAAGATGAAATAACGACAGATTCCTCAGAAATTCAAAAAATCCTTAATGAATATTATAAATTTTCTCTTTAAAATGAGAATTTCAGGGTTCATGATTCTTTAAGGTTCACTATTTCATGTGAGTCAATTAAATATTCTCTAGTATAAAAAAGAGGGATGAGCTACTGGCAGAAACAGAATAATATGACTCAATTTGGTTTCAGATTAAAACTTGTTAGTTTTTATGAGAAAAGATCCAAACAAACAAAATCAGATGGCAAAGTTATGAACTGTTATGTTCTAGGAGTGATGCAATTAGTTAATGGAACTTACAAAGTCAAGAAATTTTGCAAAAATCCATTTATACTCTATAACATTTAGTTATATTAGAGTAATGCCCATCTAAAATTCATACTCATCTAACTCTATGTGATTTCTATTAGGACCAACTAATTTACCATGGAAACTACTAGTCTTTTTCATTTCAAAAGATAAAGGAATGAGAAGGTTTTTGTTACATGGATCTCTTTCATAATGTTTGAGTCACGACTATAAGTGTGCCCACCACCCAAATTGTGTTCATTTGATCTGTTATGTAAGTTTATACCATTCTCCTTCTTCCTTCCCTTCCTTTATTTCTACGAGATTTACTTCCCTCTGTGAACATATGTGCTCATCACTTAGCTCCAATTTAGTGGCAAGTATATGTGGTATTTTATTTTGCATTTTTTAGTTAGCTCACTTAGTATAATGGTCTCCAGACCCACCCAAATTGCAAAAGGCATTGATTTATTCATGTTCATGGCTGAGTAGTATTCCGTGGTATACATATACCACTAATGACCCAGAATTATAAGATTATGACCTAATAAAAAAGATAGAAACAATGGAAGAACAGATAGGGAATATATGCAGAGAACTGAAGATAATAAAAATCAATCAAATTGAAATTCTAGAACTGAACAATTCAGAAATAAGTATTAACAACAATATCTTAACACTATGATTAAGTAAATGAGGTGAAAGCTATGTTAATTAGTAGGATGTAAGCACTCCAATTTGTACAAATAATCAATACATTGAATCCCACAAAGGTATAAATATATTCATGATCTATACATATAGGACTCAATAAAAAAAAAGAATTAACAACAATGATTTGAAGTGTAACACGTTGAATTGTGAACATGTAGAAAAATGACATCAGAATGGGAAAATTATATATGAAGAAAAATGGTTAAAAAATTCTCTTTAAAGACATTAATCTTCATATCCTGGTTATCTCAGAAAATCAGAAGGAAAATATGATAAAATGACATCTAGACACATTGAAGTAATTGCTGATAACCAAGAATAAAGAGGAAAATCCTGAAGCTGCTAGAGATAAAAAACACATGACCTGCGGGGAACAATGTTAAGAAGGACACTTGAGTTACGGTCAGAAGTGATGCAAACTGAAAGATACTGGGAAGGCATTTTAAAGCAGTTAAAGAATGGGGGAAAACTATGCCCAGCTTATAATTCTTAACACACTAAAATATACTTTTAAAAAAAGAAGATAACACTGTTTCCACATTTTGGAAATTGTAAACTGAGCTGCAATAAACAGTCTAGTGCAAATGTCCCTATGGAGGATGGGAGATGGAAGAGATAGGAAAGGAAAGAGGAGAGGGGGAGGGAAGGTCAAGGGGTCTAGGACACCTTTTGGAGGTGGGACATAACTACAGCAGGGTCCTTATCTGACAAAAGCAATCAATGTAACCTGGTTCTGTGTACCCTCAATGAATCCTCAACAATTAAAAAAAAAAGAAGAAGAAGAAGATAAGATTGTTGTATATTCTTGGTGAATTGATCCTTTTATCATATGTAATGTCCTTCTTTGTCTGCAGTAATACTCTTAGTTGTAAAATCATCTCCATTGAATATTAATATAGCAACTTCTTTTTATTTATTTATTTATTTTTATTTTTTTAAATAATTTTATTAAATCATAATTGTGTAAATTGGTGCAATCATGGGGAACAATGTGCTTACTTCATATACAATCAGAAATATTTTGATCATACTGTTAGAGATAGCCTTCAAGGCATTTTCTTAATCACTATATGAAGACATTGATATTCTACATTTAATAAGTTTCACCACTACCCTGCTAAGATCCACTGTAGGTATGAACCCACTAATTGCCCTCTCTCCACCCATCCTCCCCTCTCTTCTCCCCTCCCTTTCCCTTTTCCCTGTATTCTTGTGCTATAATTGTGTTTTAGCCTTCATATGAAAGCTATAAATTAGCTTCATACTAGGGCTGAGTACATTGGATATTAATCGAAAGGTAAAAAAAGAAAAAGTGAATATGTTTAGTGTACATGTCAAAATCAGAACACTTTAAAGCAACTGAACA
>CAUYON010108840.1:0-19540 GCA_963573935.1 Arctocebus calabarensis
TTTTGTAGAGACAGAGTCTCACTTTATCGCCCTGGGTAGAGTGCCGTGGCGTCACACTGCTCACAGCAACCTCCAGCTCTTGGGCTTAAGCGATTCTCTTGCCTCAGCCTCCCTAGTAGCTGGGACTACAGGCGCCCGCCGAGGCCGGGCTTGAACCCGCCACCTTCGGTATATGGGGCCGGCGCCCTACTCGCTGAGCCACAGGAGCCGCCCAAATGATAGGTTTTTTGTTTGTGAAAGAAAACTTAATACACTTAAAACAACATGAAATGTGTGTCCATTGAGAGAATTTAGACTTTCAATACAAAAAAAATACGAAAAAAATAACAATCCAAACTGTGAAGTCAATCATCTCTCAGACCTTATATAGTGCACTCCAAGTTATTTTATCTTTCTTACTATAACCAGCATCAACTATAACATCAGGCATCCTCAGAGGTAACATCATTTCAACAGTTTTGGGGAAGCTGCCTTGGAGGTTTATATACCTTGTAATATTCCTGTTATTGAGTTTGCATTATCAGCTGAAAGAATTAGGTAGAATTTCTGATCACTTTCTTTAGTGAGGTTCTGACAAAACATCCTACAATGTGTATACTTAGTACATAGCACTTGATAAGGAAGATAATGGTACAGTTTATAATAGAATACAATGCATTCCATTCACAAGTTTCTATTTCCTTCTCTTCTCAATAAAAGGATCATGTCTAAACATTCAATACACAAAGATACTGCAGCTTATTCTAAATGATGATAAAGAAATCAAATTTCTGTGCATAGGATGGAGAATGTTATCAAAGTTAGTCAAATCACTGTCATGCTGTGCTCCACTCCATAAGTGTTGTATAGAGACATAATAGTTTCTTCTCAGACAGAAGCAGCCAAAACTGCCATAGAATCAATGCAAGGAAATAAGATACTTTTAGGCAAGTTAGAAGTGTTGTTTTCCCTTCAAGTTACCAGGTTCCATAGCTATTAAAGAAGAGAAAGAGAACTTGGCAGTTTTTAAATTACATTGAAGTGAAACAATAAAAAGTCTCAGATTGAAATTAGATATGCTTAATCTTTAAGTGATCACGTTTCCTGAATCTTTTCATCATAACTAAATTAAGGTCTTAAGAAAATTGGGGTAAATCTTAACTGAGTCGTATAATTTTGTCCTTAGATTATTATCTACAGTCAATATTTAAAAGGGATACCATGTTTAAACAAAATAGTTATAGGCAAAAGAAGTAGACTCTTGTACCAATTACTCACTATTTTATCACTAATTCTCATAACACACTTTAGATGGATATGTGTATTTCAGTATTTTTACAGGTGATCTTGAGGCATACATTTTAAATTAGATACATTTCTTCAATTCTCTTACACATTTTCCTTGATATGTAAAATTATGAATAGTGAGTAGATAAATTATTAGATCAATATATTTAAATAAAATGTTTGATAGATGTTTACATGTTATTTCAAATGAAATTAAATAAACTTTTGTGTTTCATAATTTTAAGTTCATTTGAATTCAAACCATATGTGTTCAAAATTTGTATATGTTATTGATGTACTTTTTATTGCACACCTGTGGCAACTTCGTATAAATGATGCAACTCTATAAAAGTCTTATAGTTATTCTTTTATGGATGATTTAATTAGTATACTTTCAAATCACCAATATATAGCCCCATATCTGTTTTCTCATTGAAACTTCATGGGCCTCCTGAGTTCTACAGATGCACAGATTAATCAGGATCTTTCAACGAAAAGTTGTTTAATTGATTGCCTCATTTATGGTTCAAGAATACTTTGAAAACTACTGATGTTTGGGTGTTTTGACCTGATTATTGCTGAAGTCACTTGGTTCACGTTCTTTATAGGGATTATACTTAAAAGACTAACTGAAATTGCCCAAACAATAAGCAGAATCTAGAATAAAGGTAGGGCAGATAGTTTAAAAACCAAAGAGGAAGAGAAACAAGTTCCTTAGTATGTTGTCCTCACTATCTTATTATTCATGGTATGGTAAAATTTAATGATTGTTGCTGACATCTCTTTTTAGCTAGCAAAATCAAAAATTAAATCATTAATAAAAAAAGTAATTGAATAGGATATAGAACAAATTCTTTATTTCAGTATTTCATTAAATAATAGTCTATTTGATTTTAGTAAAAACACATGTGTTATCATACACATGTTTTAGTTGTAATAAAGACTAATAAAGTTGACTGCATATTATCATTGAAAATACCTATGGAACTCTATCTTGTCTAATTGTCTTGTCTGTAATTCTATTCCATAAATTTTGCTTGAATTTTATGATGTGTTAACAGCCAACGATGGGTCTTCAGGCTGTGAAAATAACTTCTTTCTATAGTTGGGATAAAGCTTGGTTTTAAAGAACAAATGTTTATTTACTAGTGTCAGGTATTAATTTCTTCTAAAAAGGAAGACTTTTGGGACCAAATGTAGTAAAATTTACTCAACATCTTATTGCAAGAGAACAAGAGATATTTTGTCCTCCATATGTGAGAGAGAAAGATGTAGAACAGAGAGGCTGAGGTTAGTGATGGAATTGAGGAAATGTAAGGTAATTTTTTTTTATTCATACAGCTTTGGCTCTGGCTCAAATTTTAAGTAGTACCCTGTCTTATAAAAATTAGTCTTACATACAAAAGATATGGTAAAGACCTAAAATGACCAAATGATAAGCCTGATTTGTCCTGGAACCAAACTAATGAAAGTCATGATGATTACTTTAGAATTTTTCTTATAACTTACAGGTTTTGAAAAATAAAACTTGTTATGGATTACAATTTAATTTGAATTCATTAAGTTTCTTTTTCTAGGAAAACAATTAGCACCAGAGGAATTGAATGTGTCTTACAAACTCATAATGGTTCTAAGCGTGTTTAGTTCCATGTGGTAAGACTTTTCAGATTATAAATCAATGGCATAGAACTGATTTTAAAATAATTAAATGAATGCCCTTGAATTCACCACTATTCCTTAATCTAACTTTATTTCTGAAGACCCACTGAAGACATTTCCTGTTTTAGTCAACCTGTTACTTATTCAAATAAGTATAATATAACTTAACAATGCCTTGCATCTCACATTCTATTTCAATTGCTTACACTGGCCCCTTGGTTTGCTTGTTTCTTCTTTCATTTGATTAAAGCTTATGTTTCCCTCACAGTTAAAGTCAGTTCCTATATTTCTCCTTAGTTAGCTTATTCAACTCACATTATACTTATGGTTCAAGTAACTACCTTGCAAGATTCTTTTTTTTTAATATAGGATTTATTTTCATACTTAGACTGTAAAACACTACAGAAAATAGATGGCTGTCTATATATTTCCTTAATGTTAATTGAGAAATTTTAATTAAATCTAATTAAATAAGTTTATTTCTTTATTGAAAATTATGCTTATCTTGAAATTATTACACATATTTTGTGTGTGAGTATGTGTATGTGTGAGGGAATGAAGGGGAAAAAAAGGGCAAGAAGCAAACATTGAGAGAAACAAAAAAAAAGACAAGAGAAATGGGGGGAGGAGAAGGACAGGGAAAGAAAAAAGAGGGAGAGATACAGATGATGATATTCATTTTCCATGAGGCTTATAACATAAAGTCCCTTTACTAGACAACAGATATTACTGTCAAAATTGTGTAAAATTCTTTTAAAATCTATCTTTAAAAAATGTTTCTAAAAAATTTTTGTTTGTAGATTTTTTCAAGAATATAATCTAAGCTCATTTGATATTTCAAGCAGTATTAAAAATCATAAAATATTTTAAGGATTTTTTTAAGAATTCTAAGAAATTTTAAAATCTCTCTGGGTGTCTTTCTCCATGACTCATGACTGTATACATGAGTATAAATACTCGCTTGTGTTTCCATGCATAGGTATAGTTGAACAGACGTGGGAATTTTCTATGCAGTGCTTTCATTCTGCAATATGTCATTCTTGTATACACTTTTATATGATAGGCTAAAGAGAGAGTGCTAAGTCAGTGAGAATGTATGAGAGCCATGAGTTTATTTATAATTCTCTCACATTCCATACCAGCTATTAAGTATTTCCACTATTATCTTTTCATGTAGATATAACTGATCTCTTATTAACAGCTTCTTGAAGCTCCATTTCATGAATCTTCCTTATTTAATGAATCCAAAATTGTAAGATCAAAAAATTTCCAGTATTGGAAACCCTATGTTAAACATTTTTATAATATACCATAGCATACTTGACTCATTATCTTCTTGGAATAAGTTTAATTAGTTGAGCTATTGGCTCAAATAAATCCCGACATATACTGCCAAAATATACTCCAAAAAGAGTAGTTCCAATTTAAACTTCTGCCAAGACTTTCTGAGAGTTCTTCTTTTCCTTAATCCTTGGGTATACTGACAAATAATATCTCCTTTTGATTTTACACTTCTTTTAGATTATGCATTTTCAAAACTTTCAAATGATGTCAATTCTCTTTCGACACAATTTTTGTACATTTTTTATTGTTCTGTTCACTTTTTCTCATCAATTTTTTCTAGAAAGATGTTAGCACCTTTCATTGCCTGTTGTGTGTATGTGTGTGTGTAGCTTGTCATTTATCTTTCTCTTCTCAGTTAATTGTTGAGATTTCATTTTTAGAACAGTTTTAGTTGTATAGTAAAACTGAGCAGAAGGTATGAGATTCCCCACATACCTCTATCCCCTATACATCTTGCCTGCTCCAAAGCCCACACCAAAATACGATATTTGTTAAACCCACATTAACACATCATTATCAACCAAAGTCAATAGTTTATGCTAACATTCACTGTTGATTCTGTACATTTTCTGGGTATACACAAATGTATAGTTACATATATTAACTATCATAGCACCATACAAAATAGTTTCATTGCCCTAAAAATCGTCTGTGCTGTACTTATTAATCCTTCCCTACTCCCACTATCTCTATAGTTTTTTCATTTACAGGGTATCTTGTAATTGGACTCATACAGTACAGCCTTTCCAGATTGGCTTCCTACAACTGGCAATATGAGATTTAAGGTTTCTTTGTGAACTTTCATGATTTACTAGTTCATTTCTTCTAAGCACTGACGAAACATCCCGTTATGTGGATATACTAAATTTTATCCATTCACCTACTAAAGGACCTGTGGGCTGCTTTCATGTTTTGACAATTAGGAAAAAAACTCCCATAAACACCTATTTGCTGGTTTTTGTGTTTACATAAATAATCAACTCTTTTGGGAAAATACCAGGGTGTGTTACTGTGGAATCATGTGGTTAAAATATATGTAGGTTTGTAAAAACTTCCAAATGCTCTTCCCAGCAGCAATGAATGAGAGTTCCTATTGCTCCATATCCTTGTCAGCATTTGGTGTTATTGCTGTTTTTTATTTGATCATTTTTATAAGTGTAGTGGTAATTCTTTTTAAATCACAACTCCCTAATGATTTGTTTCAGGTACTATTCTTAGTGTGAATGATAGAGCTACCAATAAAATAAAGCCTCTTTAATTGTGCAACTTATAATAACCGCTAGAAAAATAAAGTGTAGTGAAGATGATAGGAAAACATATGGTGGAGAGGATTTGTGAAATGGCCTCACTATTAAAATGAGAATTAAACAGAAACATGAAGAGACATATATGAAAGAAGAGTCATGTATGTTGATAGGAAGTTTATAGGCTACAAAAATGGTGTATTATTCGTTTATACAAAGAAAAAATAAAGGAAGCTAATGTGGGGATAGTATAAAAAAGTCAGAGATGGAAAAGATTAGGAGAAGAATCAATATAATCTTTGTGGTCTTTGTAAGAATCTTAGATTTTACTTTAACTTAGATTAAGAAAGGACTGGAGAATTAGAGTAAAGCATTGGTTTAAGTATCATTTTACAATGAGGACTCAGTCAAGTGCAATATAAATATCAAATGTATGGAAAAGGAAAACAAAGACATTCTAAAAAATCCTAGAAGGAATAAACATATATCTTAAGTCACATGTTAATAATACCAATCTTTAGACAACAAAAAAATTCACTCAGTTATGATGCTCATTAGCAAGTTTGTAAGCATTTATGTTGATGAAAATGAAAATGTTTTCATCTCTAATAGTCCCTTGTTTGATGTATTTCACCTTTCTCTGTGTGTGTGTGTGTGTGTGTGTGTGTAACATTGAGTTATTTTACTTTTTCTTTTTTCCTTTTGCCATCTTCATATCTTTTGTAGTGGTAGAGAGTTTCCTGAAATATTATTCTCATTTGCATTTAGATCTTTTTATTTGCACCCGAAGCTTTTTTCAGGCTATGGTTTAATATACAGAGAGTACCTGTGTTCTTGCATGAGCCAAATATGATTTTGCTGTATAATGTATACGATCTATGTCGAAATGTTGGGAAGTGCACGATGAGGAGAAAGGATAGTGGGGAAAGGTGGGAAAACGAGAATGGAGAACTTGATGAATTGAGCATTCCAACCTTAGTTTTTCATTTTTGCGCCTATGATTGTCCCTCCTGAACTCTTGATGTATAAACTCAGAGCCAGGTTTCCTCAGAGAAGGGTCATATTATGACTGTTTTTTAATTAAAATCTGTACTACATGGTATTTCCTTCATATATTTAATTTCATTTGTTCTTCTTATAATATCTATGGTTAATATAATTCAATAATCTTCCAATTTTATTTTTCAGGTAGTGAGGTTTTCCTTCATAAAAGTGCACTTCCAGTAATTTCAAAAATAACATAAAAGAGAAAGAAAAGAGATGCACACTCACAGTACACTGACACCAGTAGGCCAGTACTTCTTCTTTACATCCTGTTTTTCAGTAGGCCTCTAGATGCCAATGACCAGGTATTCAGAAACAGAATGCATAGCAAAGTTTGTGAGCGCAGATATATACATGGTTCAATTAACAAGCACATTGCAACGTAAACAAATAGTAATAGTCTTAAATTGGATTCTTTCAATCCTGGCATTATTTAATAAAAAGATGGCTTTTGAAATTACTAAATCATTATAATTTAATGTCTTTTGAATAATGTGTTTCCAGCTTTATTGAAGTTTAACTGACAAAAAATATGGACAAGACACTATGTTTTGATACATATATATATTATGAAATGAATACCATAAACAAAATAATTAACACATCATTACCTTACACATGTCCTTAATATTTTTAGTGAGAACATTTATGACCTGCTCTCACCAAATTTTGAGTATGTTAAACAGTGTTATTAATTATATAACTACAGTTAAATGCTAGTTTCACATTCATTCTGGTGATCATATAATTGCTAGCCTTCAGTCTCTTAATGTGATATTTCATGTAGTTGCATATGTGGAAACGTCTTTACATCCCTGGAATAAACCCAAATTGATCATTATGTATGATTTTTTTGATAGGCCGTTGAATGTTAGGAATTTGTTGTGAATTTTTTGTATCTATATTCATCAGGGATATTGGTTTGTAATTGTCTGTCCTTATAATGTATTTGTCTAGTTGTGGTATCAGGGCCCTACTGATCTCACAAAATGAATGTGGAAATGTTCCCTCTTCTTCAGTATTTCTGCATTAACATTTCTGCTGAATGTATTTTTCTCTTCCAGCACTTTTATTCTAAATTTGTACTTAATTGCAAAGTGAATTTCTTGGGGCTTCCTATACTTGGATCTTTTTCTTTCTTTCTTTCTTTCTTTCTTTCTTTCTTTCTTTCTTTCTTTCTTTCTTTCTTTCTTTCTTTCTTTCTTTCAACAGAGCCTCAATTATTTATTTATTTATTTATTTATTTATTTATTTATTTATTGAGACAGAGCCTCAAGTTGTCACCCTGGGTAGAGTGCAGTGGCATCACAGCTCACAGCAACCTCCAATTCCTGGGCTCAAGCGAGTCTCTTGCCTCCACCTCCCAAGTAGCTGGGACTACAGGTGCCTGCCACAATGCCTGGTCATTTTTTGGTTGCAGCTGTCATTGTTGTTTGGCGGTCCGGGCTAGATTCGAACCCGTACACCTAGCTCAGGTGTACGTGGCTGGTGCCTTAGCCCGTTGAGCTACAGGCACCAAGCCACTTGGATCTTTTTTAAAATTTTAATCCATTTAGTCACTCTGTATGTTTTGATTGAAGAATTAAATTTGTTTACACTTTAAGTAATTATTGATGGGTAAGGAGTGACTATAGCCTTTTTATTAACTGGGAGGTTTTTTGCCCTTTTTTTTTTTTTTTTTTAGGGTTTACTATTTTTGTAGTTACTTTGTTCTTTCCTTTGTGATTTATTGATAATTTCTAATTATATACTTTCATTCCTTTCTCTTTACCTTTTGTGTGTCTACTGCAGGCCTTTTCTTTATAGTTACCATGAAGCTTATATGAAACATCAATAATTATAACAATGTATTTTAATCTGTTAACTTCAGCTGTACAAAAACCCTACAATTTAAACTTTCATCCCCCATATTTTGTGTTATCTGTATTGTTGTGCCCGAATTTCGAGGTCCCCCCAGAAGAAACTCACACCAGGCACATAGATGCGAAAACAAAGGGTGGAATTTATTACAAGCTTAAGCCCGGACCTTTCAGCCCTGCCTAAATGGCAGGTGGATCTGAATGGCCCCAGGTGTGGGGCTGAGGTATTTTTACAGTGTACCGAAAGGAAGTTGGGAGGGGGAATGCGATAAGGGGAGTGCGATAAGGGAAGGGTGGAACAAGGATGAGTCCAGGTGTCTCTTCACTTGCTGATTGGATACCTTGGCGGTGCCAGGAACGGGTGGGTGGTCGCTAAGCAGGAAGGGGCCGTACTGATTGACCAGTGGGGGTGGTCAGAGGAACTGGTGCCAGGAGCCAAAAGTTACAAAACTACATTTACACCGCAAATTACACAGCAACCTGTAAAATGGAGTCCATTAACAAAACGGAGTCACACGGGCCCTTTCAGTATATCAATATCTATTTCCTTCTATTGTGTATCATTTAACAAATTTTTGCTGTTATGGTTATTTTTAAGTATTTGTATCTTAACTTTTATACTCTATTGAAAAGTATTTATGTACCACCATTACCTTATAAGAGTATTTTGAAATTTGACTATATTATTAGTGACTTTTATAATTGCATAAGTTTTCTTCTTCCCAGTCAATGTCCTTTAGTTTCAACTTGAAGAACTCTCTTCATATCTATTGAGGAGGTGATGTTCTCCCTCTGAATTTGTTTTTCTGAGAAAGTGTTTATCCTTCCTTTATACATGAAGGGCAGCTTTGTCAGGTATAATATAGTAGAATGGCAGGTTATTGCTTTGCTTTCAAAACTTTCACTCTATCACTCAAATCTCTTTTGGCCTGCAAATTTTGAGAAAGTCACTTCTTCATGTTAATAAAACAAGTTGGATGGGGTCTTAAGTTCCCCTAAAAAACTACAAAAAGGGAAGATAAGTTGCTTTTCTTTTGCGATTTTCAAAATTTCTTTTTAATCTATGAATTTTAAGAATTTTTTAATAAAATGTATTGGTGAAGATATCATTATGCTTAATCAATTTGAGGTTGTATGGGCTTCTTATATATGCATATTCATCTCCCTTTGCACATACGGGAGTTTTTTTGTTCTTATTTCTTAAATGAGCTTTTTTATATTTCTCTTTCTTTTCTTCTTTCTCTTCTTTCTCTTTCTCTGTTCCTTCAGAGATAGTCATAATAGTATTTTGGTTTACTTGATGGCATTCTGTAAGTCCCATATTCATGCTTTATTTCTTTTTCTTCTTCATTTTTTAATTTTTAATTAAATCATAACTGTATACATTTGTGGGGTACAATATGATGATTTGATTTACAATGTGGAATGCTTAATTCAAACTGATTTACATAACACTTGCTTCCTTATTTTTCATGGTAAGACATTTATGATTTACTTGTACTTCTATTGAAATATATCCTTGCTTTGTGCACTTTAGATGAGATCCCACCAAATGACTTTCTCTCCTCCCACCAATCACTGACCCCTTTCCCCTCCCCTCTTGCCCTTCTCTCCTCCCCCACCATTAGACTATATTTGTGTTTTATCATTCATATGAATGTGTGGTTATATATTGGTTTCATAATAGTATTGAGAACTTTGGGTACTTTTTTTTCCATTCTTGAGAAACTTTACCAAGAAAAATATGTTCTAAATCTATCCAGGTAAACATAAAAGAAATAATGTCTCTATCTTTTTATGGCTGAACAGTATACATATACCACAATTTGTTTATCCATTCATGAGTTGATGGGCATGTGAGCTGTTTCTAGGACTTGGATATTATGAATTGGGCAGTAATAAACATTCTGGTGGAAATGTCTTTATTATAAAAAGATTTTTGTTCTTCTGGGTAGATATCTAATAATGGAATTGGGGGATTAAATGGAAAGTCAACTTTTAGCTCCTTGAAAATTCTCCATACTTCTTTTGAAATTCCACCAGCAGTGCAAGTCTTCCCTTCTCTTCACATCTGCACCACCATCTGCAGTTGGGGACTTTGTGATGTGGGCCAATCTTACCGGAGTTAGATAATATCTCAAAATGGTTTTGATTTGAATTTCTCTGATGATTAAAGATGATGAGTAGTTTTTCACGTGTTTGTTGGCAATTCGCCTGTTATCTTCAGAGAAGTTTCCATTCACATACCCTGCCCACAGAGAAATGGGGTTGTTTGTTCTTTTCTGATTGATTAATTTGAGTTCTCTGTAGAGTCTAGTTGTCTGACCTTTCTTGGAATCATAATATGCAAAAATCTTCTCCCATTCCAAAGGCTGTATGTTTGCTTTAGTTGTAATGCCCCTAGCTGTGCAGAGCTTTTTAGCTCGATCACATCACAGCAATTTATTTTTGATGTTGCATCAATTGCCAGGGGGATCTTTCTCATAAAATATTTACCCAGGCCAATATCTTCAAGGTTTTCCCCTAAACTCTCTTCTAGTATTTTTATAGCTTCATGTCTTCAGTTTAAATCTTTTCTCTAGTGAGAATCGATTTTTGTTAGTGATGAGAGGTGTGGGTCCAGTTTCAGTCTTCTATAGGTCACTAGCTAGTCCTCCTAACACCTTTTGTTAAATAGGGATTCTTTTCTCTAATACATATTTTTGTTAGGTTTATCAAAGATCAAATGATGATATATGGCTGGATCTCTAAATTCTCTATTCTATTCCAAATATCTATATCTCTATTTTAGTGCCAGTACCATGCTGTTTTGATCAAAATAGATTTGTAGTATAACCTGAAGTCTGGCAGCCTGGTGCCTCCAGATTTGTTTTTATTTTTAAATGGTGTGATGGCTATTTTGGGTTTATTCTGATTCCATATACAATGAAGTACTATTTTTATAAGTTCTTTAAAGTATGACATTGGTGCTTTGATGGGGATTGCATTAAATCTGCAGATTGCTTTGGGTAGTATGAACATTTTAACAATGTTGATTCTTCCCAACAATGAGATGGTAGTTTTTACAATTATTTACATCTAATTTATTTTCTCAGGGTTGCATAGTTTCCTTATGGAGATCCTTCACGTTCTTTGTTAGATACATTGCCAGGTATTTCATCTTCTTTGGGTCTACTGTAAAAGCAATAGAGTCTTTGCTTGACCTCTCTTAGTATATATAAAACCTACTGATTTGTAAGTATTGATTTTGTATCCAAAGACACTGCTATATTCCTTGATCCCTTCTAAGAGCTTTTTATTTGAGTCCCTGGTGTTTTCCTGGCACCAGATCATGCCATCCATCAAAAACAAGATTTCAACCCCTTTTGTCCCTATTTAAATACACTTTATCTCCTTTTCTTTCCTGATTGCAATGGCTAGGACTTCCAGGCTATTTTAAATAGCAGTGATGACAATGGACAGCCTTGTCTAGTTCCAGATATGAATGGAAAAGTTTTCAATTTTCAATTTCCAATTGAAATTTCAATCTCCATTCAATATGACATTGGTGGTGGGTTTCCTGTAGATGGCCTCTATTAGTTTAAGAAATGTCCCATCTAAGCCTATTTTTCTAAGTGTTCTAATCATGAAAGGATTCTGGATATTATCAAAAGCCTTTTCTGTGAGGGAAATTCATACATTAGAAGCCTTCATCAAGAAGACAGAGAGATAACAAGTCATCAACTTAATAGGCTGTTTTAAGCAACTGGAAATGGAAGATCAATCTAATACCAAACCCAGTGGAAGAAAAGAAATAACTAAAATTAGAGCAGAATTAAATGAAATTTAAAACAAAAGAATCATTTAAAGGATCAATAATATATACCCTGAGACTAAAGACCTAAAGGAGGAGACAGGGAAAGATTGGGAGAGAAACGGAAAGAGTCTCTCTCTCCCCACTTGAATTTTCTCCCTGTACTAGGAGCTTTAGTGTTTTCTGTATTCTTTTCTGTAAATATATTCTGTCTTAGCCCTGGGGGTGGGGGAGGGGAAATAATGTAATGAAGAATAATAAAATACATGTATTAAAAAAAAGATTAATGAAATTGATAAACCTTTGACTAGACTAATGAGAAACAGAAAAGTAAAACACCAAATAACTTCAATGGGAAACAATAAAAGGGAAATAATGGATACTAGAGAAATTTTTAATCCTCAATGATTACTACAAAAAACTTTATTCTTAGAAATACAAAAATGTACCTAGAAGTATGCCACTTTCCTAGACTCAACCAGAAATAAGTAGAAATTTTGAGTAGACCTGTATCAAGTACTTAAATCACATCAACTATACAAAATCTCCCCCAAAAGAAAAGCTGGGTACCAAATGGTTTCACATCACAATTCTACCAAACCTTCAACCAGGAACTAGTGCCTATATTTCATAACACTTTCCAAAACATAGAAAAGGAAGGAATCCTCCCCAACACATTCTATGAAGCAAATATCACCTTCATCCCCGAAATAGGAAAGGACCTAACAAAGAAAGGAAATTATAGACCAATAGCATTAATAAATGCTGATGCAGAAATATTCAATAAGAAAAAGACAAAGAAAACATAATTCAACAATACATCAAAAAAGTTATACACCATTATCTAGTTGATTTTATCCCAGGGTTTTAGGTTGGTTCAACATATATAAATCTATAAATATAATATACCACATAAATATAATCAAAAACAAAAATCATATGATTCTATCAATTGATGCAGAAAAGGATTTTGATAATATCCTTTTTCTACTGTTTAATTTTTTTCCCCTATGGATCATTTAAGGTAACCTATCTTTGAGTTAATTAATTCCTCCTTCTTAAGTTTGATGTTCAAAATTTTATAGAATTTTGAGTTCAGGCATTGTATTATTCAATTCCATAATTTGTTTGAATTACTATTATTGTTTTCTCTTGTTTTAACTTCTAATTGTATTAATTATTGCTTTCCTAATTTCATCTGCTTCTTTATGTTTATTTCATATAGCTCACCGAGCTTCTTAAAGATGACTATTTTGAATGCTTTATATGACAATTCATAAATCTCTATTTCTTTAGGGATGATACTGGTGTTTTATTATCCTTTATCCAAGTTTTTCATTATCTTGATCATCATGGCCTTGCATTGTTGTCTACACACTTTAAAAAGTGAACTAGTTAGGCTAGGCATGTTGCTCACACCTGTAATTGTATCAGTCTGGGAGGCCCAGGTGGGTGGATTTCCTGAGCTCAGGAGTTCAAGACCAGCCTCAATAAAAGCAAGACTCCATCTCTAAAAATAGTCATTCATTGCGGCCACATGTGTAGTCCCACATACTGAGAAGGTTAAGGCAAGAGAGGCAAGAGAATTGCTTAAGCCCAAGAATTTGAGGTTGCTATGAGCTATGAGGCAACAGCACTCTACTGATGGGTGACAATGTGGGACTCTGTCTCAAAAAAAAAAAAAAAAAAAAGAAAAAGAAAAGAAAGAGAGAGAGAGAAAGAAAGACATAGGCTGGAAATTTTCCAGTATGGACATATAAAAAAATCACAAAAGCATATTTAGGAGAGAAAATCAAGGGTGTTGCCAGGTAATCATTTGATAAGGAGATTAATATGGATAGAAAGAAGTTAGTTACAGCCAAGATGATGGGAGAATGACCCTGAAGGCATTTCAAAGATAATTAGGGTTGTAAAGTCCATGATGGGTCCAGAGATCTAGGGACTTTGAAACACAACAGTTTTGTGGGAGGGTCCCAGGTCACCCATTTATATCAAGTCTCACTACTTAGAGCTTCCCCACTCTCTACTCTTCACATACTGGCACAACATTCTTTGGCACTCCAGCTACCGCTCAAGTAAATCAAAGTCTACTCAGACTGCCTCTCTACAGTGATCGTTGGTAGTATGATATGATGTTAATTCTGTAGGCATTTAGAGTGTCTTAGGACTTAAGTAGACACATTTCCCTAGGGAGGAGTCAATACTAGGCTCAGTGCTCAGCAGAACTGTAGTGTTAGAGTCTTCATGGAGAGCTTCCACTAGGGCAATGCCTAGCAGAACTGCAGGAGCAGGCTACCTCCAAGGCCCCAGAAATGTAGAGATAGAAGCATGCAACACCAGCCTGGGAGAGCCACAGGCATTTGATTTTGCTGTGTGAGAGCTAAAGCATAGGCTACACCCAACAAAGCCATCAGGGCAAGGTTGTCCACGGTCATGGAGTCCTACACTTCCTCAGGTGTATGTAAAAGGCATGGAATCAAAGTTTGACTTGCTGGATTTTGTATTTACTTGGAAGTTGTTACCCCATTTTTCATTTTTCTTATTTCCTTCTGGATTAGAAATGTCTATCCTAAACCTATTCTACCATTGTATTTTGGAAGCACACACAGGCTTATAGCTGAAGTAAAATTTGTTGTTGGAATGAGTTAAGAATCTGGAGGCTATTGGCATACTATAAATGTATTTTTATGTGAGAAAGATGTGAATATGAGGGGGGTGAGAGTGCTATGGTCTGATTATGTCCCCAAAGTTTATGTGTTGAGAAGTGGGGCCTATTGGAAATGTTTATGTTATGAGGACTTCATTCTCATCAATAGATTAATGTCATTATAAAAGGGCTTTTGGGAATGATTTCACCACTCTTTCACATTCTGCTATGTGAGAATATAGCAAGAAGTCTCTCACTGTATATAGCAAGAAGTCTCTCACTGCCTTGATCTTGGACTTCTCAGTTCTCAAAACTGTGAGAAGTATATTTCTGTTCTGTATAAATTAGGTAGTCATGAATATTCTGTCATAGCAGTACAAAATGTACCAATACACTAACCAAAGCCTGTATTAAAATAGTAGACATTTTAATGGTCTTTCACAAAAAAGAAAAAAATCAATAAATTTTATTGTTCTCATAAGAGAAAAGGAAAAATAACATCCTACAACAACATAGCAGCTATATTTAAGATTATCATTTAAGAGGCACTTGTCAAACTTATGAGTTTAATAACTAAAATAATCCCAAAATATTTAATTGAAATTAATATTAAAATTCTTTGTTTTTGTTAGGTTCTTTTTATCTCATAAAAGATTATATTCTTCAAAAAAAAAAAAGATTATATTACACAATGGCACTCTTAAAATTAGCTTCTGCCAAAAGGTCCCTGGAACCATTGGTTGTGACAGAGTTTAGACTTATCTTCCATCATCCCAAACTCTCAGACTGTGTGGTAGGAAATACTGCATATAACCTCCTAGACAGACAGGTGAAATAGGATACCCACTTGGGATCACCTTCTGCTGCATTGGAGGCTTTCCTCTTTTCTATGTTATCTCTAAAATATGTCCTGTTACTTACTCTTGGGGGCTCATGAATTAATTCATCAAGTTTTCAAGACCAAGGACCCAATAGAGAGATTCCAGTAACACTATCATAGGGATATATGCCATTAGTCCTTCAGAAATGGGGCTTACAGTATGAAATTGTTTTTACATAGTCCAAGATAAATGCAGGTATAAGCCAAGTAGACTTCTCTGATACTTAATATTTGTTAAAAGATGATTATTCTTTTTAAAGAGAGGTATCTGAGGAGGATAGTCCATAATATACTTCAGTTCATAATGAGCTACAAAATGCCCTAGGGACCTTAGCAGTACATCTCAATAAAATACAGAGAATTTCACATAATTAGTCATATCCACATAATAGTAATGCATTCATAATTGTGTATGGACATCCATAATACTGGCATTTTATTCAACCATACAAATTTATGCAATAGTATAAGGATAAGAGAGCTAAACTATACACGTAGACTACTTAACTATAATGATTAATAAGCAATCAGGCATTAAGGTTGCTGTGAACTAAATGTTATGCAAATATGCTTGAATCAGGAATTAAAAGCCAAGCAAACTTGCAAAATTTTCAAATAACTGCTAACATAAATGTTAATCTGACACAACTATACTTTTGTTGTTTATTTTACTTGTCAGACACTCTGTGACCTATGTTAAATAAAAATCACTAACATGCTAGCATTTTACAAAGAATGAATCTACATATTTTAGTTACCATTTTTAAACTGAAAATCAAGTTAAATATAACCAAATAAAATACATATTAAAATTATGTTTGTCTTCTAAAATTTTATTTTTATGATTCTGTTAAAAGTGACATGTAGTAAACTGCATAATATAAAATCTATGATTTCATGTTTTGACGTCTTTGAACATCTTCATCATCATTGCAATGGTAAAGAACACATCCATCACCTCCTAAATCTTTTATGCCCTTTTGAATCCATCTGTCCTGCTTGTCTTTGTATCCCCAACCTCCGCATTACTTAAGAAACCACCAATCTGTTTAATGTCACTATGAATTAATTTTCCTTATATACAATTTCAAGTAAATAGAATCATATATGACGTACTTTGTTTTCTCTGTTACTTCCCACTCTGCAGTTTCCCATTCTGCCTAATTATTGTGAGATATAAGCATATTGTTACATGTATCAATAGTTTATTCTTTTTAGTTGCTGAATAATATTTCCTTGTATACGTTATTCAAGATTTATATATCCATTCACCTATTGATAGCTATTTGAGCTATTTACTGATTTACAAACAAATATGGCATGAACATCTGTAAAATCATGGGATGTCCATGCAATTTATTTCCTACAAGTAAATACCTAAGACGGAAGAAATATGTTTTTTGGTTTTAAATATTGGAGAATTTTCCAGATTGATTTGTGTTGAATTCTACTGTGATCAAAAAACATAGTTTCATAACTAGATTTGTTTTTACATTTAATAGGCCTTATTTTATTGCCCATAATACAGTTTTTTGTGAAATATTCCAAGAGCATTTTCAAATAACGTGTGAATAGATCTGGTGCTGGTGTTGGATACAGGGTTTTTGTAGATGTCAATACATACCGTTTTTAGGGCCAAGCTCTATAGCTCATCCCTATAATCCAAGAACTTTGAGAAGCTGAGGTGGGAAGATGGCTTGAGCCCAAGTTTGAGGATGCAGTGAGCTGATTGTGCCCTTGCACTCCAGACCTAGTGAGAAAAAGCAAAACACTACCCCCCCCACACACACTAAATTCGACTGAAACAGCTAATAGTATTATTTAAGCATTCCATTTCACTACTAATTTCTATTTCTTGTATGTATCAAAGGGATTGATAGTAAAATTGCCTCTGTGATTGAGAGTTTGTCTATTCATAATAACAATGCTATTGGGTTTTGCTTTGTGTATTTTAAAGCTCTGTTTATAAAAGTGTACCCAATCATTTTGTCTTGCTGATTAATTGACACATTTTTCATGAATTAATTGTGTTCTTCCTTGTTAACATTCTTTGTTCTGGATAGTCTTTTTGTTCCAAGTGAATGATGTGAATAAAGGGAGAATTGAGGAACTGTGACAAGGCAGAGTTAAGGCAACACAGCTGACCTGGGGGAGGTGGAGCAAGATGGTGGACGAATAACAGCTTCCTTGCAGCTGGGCACAGTGACACTGGGGAGAGAGGACTTCAGGCATCTCTGCCAGGCAGGATCTGCCCAGAAACTTCCCTTTGGGGACACAGGGAGACAGCGTGAGGCTTCTGGACACCCTGAGGAAGGCTAAAGTGGCAGAGATTGGCAACTGGTTGCCTCTGTTCATTCGGTCTGATCCTGTCAGTGGCTGTGGGTGGGGCAGCAGTGGGACTGCAGGCTGGAAGGGCCTTGCCTGTGAGCCGTTTGGGTTTCTTTTGGACTTGGCACTCGGCTGAACTGCCTTGGGAGAACTTGGGCAGGAGTGTAGGTTTTTTTGAGTGTTGTCTGGGGCCCCTGACTGGGCCACCAAGCCATACAGAGCTGCCAGTGTTTGGTGGTGGGCTGTTTGGAGCCATTGTGGGAGAACTGCCCTGGCAAGCTCCACCCTCAGGGTCGCAGAACAGGCATTGGGCGGGAGCGAGTAATGAGCAGCCTAAAGGCAGAGACTGAGTCACCTTGCAGCCTTAGCCCTCAGGGGCATAGGGGGAGACCAGTTTTGGCACACTGGGTAAGTGGATAGCCACTCAAGGAGTGATCCCAGCCACAGTGCTTTCCTGGGAAAGCTTCAGTTTAGCCCAAGTTAGCAATTTAAAGTGTCCTTTAAGCAGACTGAGGCGGATTTAAGCTCTCCACCCTGCAGGGTTTGAGAAATCATTAGAAACACAAGGTCACTCCCTACAAAGATCCAGTAACAACAGAGTGATTCTGCCAGGGTCTGATCTGGGAGAGACAGCTCCCCAACTCTGAGGAAGATCTTAGGCAATAGTGAAAAATAATCATTAGGCAGAATCAACAGAAAAACTCTGGCAATATGCATAACCAGAGTAGGTCAACTCCCTCAAGGAATGACAAGGTAGATGAAGCACAAGATCCCTTGCATAAGCAAATGGCTGAGATGTCAGAAGTTGAATTCAGAGTCTGGATAGGAACTAAGATAAGCTCAATGGAGAAAAAGATGGAATTAGAATTTCAAGCAGTAATCCAAAAGACCCAAAAGATGTCTCAAGAACTGAATGAGTTCAAAGAGAAAATGGCCAAAGATTTTGACACATTGAGACAAGAAGCTGTAGCCATCAAAGATCTGAGAAATACAGTAGAATCCTTCAGTAACAGAATGGAGCAAGCAGAAGAAAGGATCTCTGAAACTGAAGACAGAGACTTTGAATGCTCCCAAATGCTCAAAGAGATAGAGAAATGGAAGGCAAAAACAGGTCATTCTCTCAGACAGCTCTGGGATAACTTGAAGAAAACCAATATTCACCTTATAGGGATACCTGAAAACAATGAAGTGGTATAACGAGGCACAGAATCTCTTCTTTACGAGATTATGAAAGAGAACTTCCAAGACATGCCAAGAGATTCTGAAATTCAGATAGCAGACAGTTTTAGGACCCCAGCACGACCCAACCCAAATAAGACATCCTCCAGGCACATCATAATTAAGTTCACGAAAGTTAACATGAAAAAGGAAATTCTGAAAGCAGCCAGATGTAAGAATTCCATTACCAACAAGGGGAAGAACATTAGAATAACTGCAGACCTCTCTAATCAAACCTTTCAAGCTAGAAGAGAATGG
>CAUYON010108841.1:0-19267 GCA_963573935.1 Arctocebus calabarensis
CTGTGCCTTGGTGTCTCCTTCACTTTACACTTAGGACTAAATGTGGAACCCCCATTTCCTATGCCTAGGTCAATTTCATGTGAATTTCCTAGGCCTCAATTCCATGAATGGACTGTATCCATTCATTGATACATTCATTCACTTTGCCCCTGCGGTAGGGACTGTGTTCTCCCTGTGTTAGTTCATTGATACATTCATTCACCTTGCCCCGGCCCCCCGGGCAGAAGGGATTGTGTTCATTCATTTCCTGGCCAAGGAACCCATACACCTATAAATACCCTGAGACTAAAAGGCTAAAGGGAGAGACGGTGAAAGACTGGGAGAGAAACGGAGAGAGCTTTTCTCTCCCCACTTGAGTTCTCTCTCTCTCTCTACCAGGAGCTTTAGTGTTTTCTGTGTTCTTTTCTGTAAATATATTCTGTCTTACCACTGGAAAAAATAAATTAATTAATTAAATTAAATTTAAAAAAAAAATTTTAAAGGCAGCTGTGAAAAGACCACAGGCTGAGGTGCCCCCCCATTTCTGCACTCCATACTGATCAGAAACACTTCTCTCTGTGCTTCTCAGTGAGGGATGCCTCTTAAACATCCAGAATAGCCCCTCCCCTCCTTCCTCCAGGCCATGAAAGGAAAAAGGGCATTAATCCAGGAAACCTGGAACAAGAATATAGACTTATAAATTAACAAACTAGTCAGCATATGGATCTAGGCCTACTGACTGATATGTACATGTGATGTTTGTCTGGTCTGTGAAAATGAGATCAACTTAAGGAGGAGGTCAACTACGGAAGTCCTACTGTATTATCTACAAAACAGTATAAAGATAGACATGTGTCTAGCTTCAAAGAAAATGAAATACCTAGGTATATACCTAACAAAGGAGGTGAAGGACTTCTATAAAGAAAATTATGAAATTCTAAGGGAGGAAACAGCAGAGGATCTTAACAAATGGAAGAACATACCATGCTCATGGCTGGGAAGAATCAACATTGTTAAAATGTCTATACATTCCAAAGCAATCTACCTATTTAACGCCATCCCTATTAAGATACCAACATCGTACTTTCAAGATTTGGAAAAAATGATTCTGCGTTTTATATGGAACCAGAAAACACCCCGTGTAGCTAAGGCAGTTCTTAGTAATAAAAACAAAGCTGGGGGCATTACCATACCAGATTTTAGGCTGTACTACAAAGCCATAGTGGTCAAGACGGCATGGTACTGGCACAAAAATAGAGATATAGACATTTGGAATCAAATAGAAAACCAGGAAATGAAACTAACATCTTACAACCACCTAATCTTCCATAAACCAATCAAGAACATACCTTGGGGGAAAGACTCCCTATTCAATAAATGGTGCTGGGAAAACTGGATATCCACATGTAAAAGACTGAAACTGGACCTCCACCCTTCTCCACTCACAAAAATTGATTCAAGATGGATAAAGGACTTAAATTTAAGGCATAAAACAATAAAAATCCTGAAAGAAAGCATAGGAAAAACAATGGAAGATATGGGCCTGGGGAAAGACTTCATGAAGAAGACTGCCATGGCAATTCCAACAACAACAAAAATAAACAAATGGGACTTAATTAAACTTAAAAGCTTCTGTACAGCTAAGGAGACAACAATCAAAGCAAATAAACAACCTACACAATGGAAAAGGATATTTGCATATTTTGAATCAGACAAAAGCTTGATAACTAGGATCTATAGAGAACTCAAATTAATCCACATGAAAAAAGCTAACAATCCCTTACATCAATGGGCAAGAGACATGAATAGAACCTTCTCTAAAGACAGATGAATGGCTAACAAACATATGAAAAATTGCTCATCAGCCCTAATTATTAGAGAAATGCAAATCAAAACCACCCTGAGATACCATCTAACCCCAGTGAGAATGGCTCACATCACAAAATCTCAAAACTGCAGATGCTGGCATGAATGTGGAGAGAAGGGAACACTTTTACACTGCTGGTGGGACTGCAAACTGATACAACTTTTTTGGAAGGAAGTATGGAGAACTCTCAAAGAACTCAAACTAGACCTCCTGTTTGATCCTGCAATCCCATTACTGGGCATCTACCCAGAAGGAAAAAAATCCTTTTATTATAAGGACACTTGCACTAGATGGTTTACTGCAGCTCAAATTACAATCGCCAAAATGTGGAAACAGCCTAAATGTCCACCAACCCAGGAATGGATTAACAAGCTGTGGTCTATGTACACTATAGAATACTATTCAGCCATTAAAAAAAATGGAGACTTTACAGCCTTTGCATTAACCTGGATGGAAGTGGAAAACATCATTCTTAGTAAAGCATCACAAGAATGGAGAAGCATGAATCCCATGTACTCAATTTTGATATGAAGACAATTAATGACAATTAAGGACACGGTGGGGGTGGGGGAAGGGGAGAGCAGAGAGAAAAAGAATGAGGGAGGGGTGGGGAAAGGAAGAGCAGAGAGAGGGAAGGAGTGAGGGGGGTGGGGTCTTGGTGTGTGCCATACCTTTTGGGGGCAAAACACGATTATAAGAGGGACTTTACCTAACAAATGTAATTAGTGTCATCTGGTTTCTTGTACCCTCAATGAATCCCCAACAATAAAAAAAAAAGATATACATGTGTCCACTGAAAAACTGTTTGTAATGGGGGAAATGTGGCTCGGCGCCTGTGGCTCAATGGGCTAAGGCGCCAGCCACGTACACCTGAGCTGGCAGGTTCGAATCCAGCCCAGCCCCGCCAAACAACAATGATGGCTGCAACCAAAAAAAATGGCCGGGCGTTGTGGCAGGTGCCTGTAGTCCCAGCTACTTGGGAGGCAGAGGCAAGAGACTCGCTTGAGCCCAGGAATTAGAGGTTGCTGTGAGCTGTGATGCCACCGCACTCTACCAGGGTGACAGCTTGAGGCTCTGTCTCAAAAAAAAAAAAAAAAAAATGGGGGAAATGTGTTGACAAGCCCAACAATAAAAAAAAAAATGTAAAAAAAAAAAAGATATACCTGTGTCCACTGAAAAATTGTTTGTAATGGGGGAAATGTAGCGACAACCAAAATACTCAACGCATACACAGAATGAGATTAATGTATTTCTGACAATGAAACTATGAAATGCCATTTTAGATGTTCAAACTTACAGAAAATGTAAGGAGACCCATGATACCAAGTCTGACAAATAAGTTCACTAACTTGCCACCAGGCACTTCCAGTGGCATCACTGTGCATACAAACTTGGTGAGGTTTCACAACCTTGCTATATCAGTGTCTCACAGCTGTGTTCGTGCTGACGCATGTCTCTAACTTGCTGAGTGGCGTTGACTACTGTTGATGCATGTATTTTTGCGTGGCCCCGACAATGTCAGGCCTTGAATTAGAGCAATAAACAAACAATAAATTTCTTGTTAAAGTTGGCAAGAGTGGAAGTGGTATCAGGGACATTAGTCCAAGTTTATGGGGATAATGCCACCAAGAAAATGGCAGTGTACAAAAGGATTAAATGTTTTTCTGAGGGAAGAGAAAACGTCACTGATGAAGAGGTCAAGGCAGCCAGTAACAAGCAGAACTAATGAAAAGAGTACAAAAATCCGTCAAATGGTACAACAAAACTGTTGGGTGACTGTGAGTAGCATAGCAGATCAAGTAAATATTAATAGAGAAACAGAAAAATCTGAACTGGGCCAGGTGCAGTGCCTCACGCCTGTAATCCTAGCACTGTGGGAGGCTGAGGCAGGTGGATTGCTTGAGCTCACAAATTTGATACCAGTCTGAGCAAGAACAAGACCCAATCTCTACTAAAAACAGAACAAAAATACAAGCCAGGCATTGTGGTGGGTGTCTGTATTCCCAGCTACTCGGGAGGTTGAGGCAGGAGGATTCCTTGAGCCCAGGAGTTTGAGGGCGCTGTGTGCCAGGCTGATACCAAGGCAACCTATCCAGAGTGATAGAGACTGTCTCAAAAAAAACAAAAACAAAAACAAAAAAAACTTCACTGAAAATATTGGCCTGAGGAAGGTGCATGCAAAAATGATTCCAAAGGAGCTCAGTGATGAACAAAAGCAAAAGAGAATCTAAGTTTGCCAAGACCTGTTCAAGCGGCAAGATGACGTTTTGGGCCATGTTATCACTGGTGATTAAACACGGATGTACCGATACAACCCTGAAACAAAGTGGGCAATGCAAATCAGCCAGTTCTCCACAATGGAAAAAGTTCCATCAGTACAAACATTTACTCTTAATTAGTACTGATGGAACTCTTTGCTAACTTTTTTGATATCAGAGGGATTGTTCATTATGAATTTGTACCAACTGGACAGTTAACCAAGTTCACCATCTGAAAGTGCTGAAAAGGCTGCATAAAAGTTAAGACAAAACAACCTCAACTTTCACCAACAACTCATGGCTCTTGTAGCACACAATGTACCACCTCACATGGCACTATGAGAAACAAATACTGTATTGGAACACACTCCCTACTCACCTACTTTGGCCCCTAGTCCTTTGTCTTTTCTTTTCTTTTTTTTCACCTCCACCTCCTGGGCTTAGGGGATTCTCTTACCTCAGCCTCCCAAGTAGCTGAGACTACAGGCGCCCGCCACAACGCCCAGCTATTTTTTTGTTGCAATTTGGCCGAGGCCAGGTTTGACCCCCGCCACGCTTAGTATATGGGGCCTGCGCCCTACCCCCTGAGCATAGGCGCCACCCTCCTTTGTCTTTTCTTTACCCACAGATACAGGAAATACTGAAAGCAGGATATTTGACATTCAGGATACCAAGGATGATACAACAGCTCTGATGACCATTCCAGAAAAAGCTCTAAAATTGCTTCAAAGGGAAAACTAAGTGTCGGTGTTTCAGTGCACAGCTTTACAAGGGGTGAGCACAGAGAGATTCAGCACTTGTTCTAGGACAAATGCGCAAACTTAATTGTCAGATCTTATATGTTGTAGGATTTACAAAAGGACAGATTTCAGGAAATAAAAACAGAACCACATGTTAAATAAAACATTTTACAAATCTATAAGAATACACATCCCGGCTCGGCTCCTGTGGCTCAACGGGCTAAGGCGCCAGCCACATTCACCTGAGCTGGCAGGTTCGAATCCAGCCCGGGCCTGCCAAACAACAATGACAGCTGCAACCAAAAAATGGCCGGGCATTGTGGCGGGCGCCTGTAGTCCCAGCTACTTGGGAGGTGGAGGCAGGAGACTGGCTTGAGCCCAGGAATTGGAGGTTGCTATGAGCTGTGATACCACAGCACTCTATCCAGGGTGACAGCTTGAGGCTCTGTCTCAAAAAAAAAAAAAGAATACACATCCCAGTGGGGCATGGTGGCTCATGCCTGTATCCTCGAACTTTGAGAGGCCAAGGCAGGTGAATTACTCCAGCTCAGAAGTTTGAAAACAGCCTGAGCAAGAGTGAGACCCCCCTCTCTACTAAAAATAGAAAAACTAGCTGGGCACTGTAGGTAGGAGTAGTAGTCCCAGCTACTCGGGAGGCTGAGGCAGGAGGATCACTTGGGCCAAAGAGTCTGAAATTGCTGTGAGCTATGACACCATAACACTCTACTACCTGAGGGAACAGAGTGAGACACTGTCTCAAAAAAAAAAAAGATACACATCCTAAGCAGAGGCCAATCATTTCTACAAAGTAAAGCCAGGACTGAGGAAGGGCTAGGTGCCTTCATTATTACTTGAAGTCTTACTCTTTTTTAATCAAAGAATATGCATTATTTCGATTTAAGAAAGAAAGTAAGCAGGGCGGCACCTGTGGCTCAAAGGAGTAGGGCACCGGCCCCATATGCTGGAGGTGGCGAGTTCAAACCCAGCCCCAGCCAAAAAAAAAAACCACACACACACACAAAAAAAGTAAGCAAAGCAAAGATGCAAAATTAACCTCTCCTTTGTTTCCTCAACTGAGGCCTGTCAGTCTCCTTCCAGGATCTCCTGGACATTCTTGGTACCGCCCAAAAGAATCCAAGGTGGCAGATTCCAGCTAACCAGACCAGAGACAGAACTGCCAAGCTGCAGCCCTCCCCCTCACTCACACAAGACAAAGCACCTGTCTGCTGCTCTCAAATGTGAGAGAGGTCAAGGCCCAGGTCCAAGGCCCCCCCTTCCAGAGCTGCCTCATTTCCTCTGAGATAAATCATGGAGAGGGCTAAGGAGCCTTGCAAATCCCTCCAGCAAACATTCAAGGCAAACAGCACCATTTACCCTGCAAGGGCCTCTTCAAGTTTACAAGGTGTGGGAGGAACCAGGCAACAAAACAGGGCTTGTCCTGCAGGCTGGACCTTTGCCCCTAGGCCCAGTGGGGAGCAAGTCCCCTGTTCCTCTTTGCTGCCCCACCATTCTCTCGCCCCGAGAGCAGCCCACTGCCAGGGCATGTCGCCCACACCTGGAGAAGGTGAGAGAGCCTGGGCTGGGAGGCCCAGGAGCCTTCCAGCTCAGAGATGCTCCCACTCCCTGTAGCAGCCAGGCCTCCTCTCCCATGGGCCAGGGTGACTCTCAACATCAGTACTAATGCCCACCCCACCCCAGCCCCTGCCACCAAGGACCACAGCTGTAGGAAAAGGGGAGCTGGGATCGTGATGGAGGGGTCTTGAAGACAGGCCTTCTGATGTAGGCAGATGGGGAAAGGAACAAAAGCAGACAGTCTCAGTCTGCAGATCTCTCAAGGGGCAGCAAAGAAACTTCATACCTCAGAAGGGCAGGGTTTTAAGGGCAAGGTGAAAATTGGAGGCTTTCTCTCTTCTGAGTTATAACTGACATACCCACACAGCTCACTCTTTTAAAGTGTGCAATTCAGTGGTTTTGCAAGGTGCAGCCACTACCACCATCTAATTCCAGAATATTTTCATCACTCCAAAAACAAACCCATGACCACCGGCAGTCATTCCCATCCTCTACAGCCTAAGACAACCACAAATCTACTTTCTCTCTCACTGCATTTCCCTGTTCTGGACATTTCATATAATTGGAATCATCATATGTGGTCTTCTGTGGCTGGTTTCTTTCTTTTGCCATAATGTTTTTCAAGTTCACTCACACTACAGCATGCATCGGTAATTCACTGCCTTTTACACTGACTAATATTCTGTTATATGAATATACCATGTTTTATTCATCTGTTTATTAGTCATGGACATCCACTTTTTGGTTGCTATGAATAAGGCTGCTACAAATGTTCACATTTCCAAGTTTCTATGTACACATACATTTTTAATTCTCCTGAGCATATACCTAGGAGTGGAGCTGCTGGGTCATCTGAGAACTATGCCTGACTTTCTGAGGAAATTCCTAGGCAGCTTCTCACAGTGGTCATGCCATTTTATTCCAGCCAATACCCTCTAGGAGGCAGATTTTAATCCAGACTAGATAGGACTAGAATGGTAACAATAACACAGCAACATTTATTGAGCATTTCTTACACACAGACGCGCAGTACCAGCCCCCATGACAACCATATGACACCAATTCTGCTACAATGAGAAAACCCCAACCTCACATAGTCTAGCAAGGCTGTGCAAATGCCCTTGGACACAATGGAAATTATGCATCCCTCAAAGAATAAAAGCCAAACTAAACTCCGAAGTTAACAGAGCCAAGTTTAGACCAATATGAAAAATTAAATAAAGTCAGCAGGCAAATGAGTAAGAAAAGGATGTGGCAGCCAACACAGTGCCTCACTCCTATAATCCTACCACTTGTGGAAGGTAGAGACAGGAGGATCACCTGTGGTCAGGAGTTCAAGACCAGCCTAAACAAAAGAGAACTCCCCCTCCTCATCTCTACTAAAAATAAAAAAAGTAGCTGGGCATTGTGGTGCACGGCTGTAGTCCCAGCTACTTGAGAGGCTAAGGCAAAAGGATCGCTTGAGCCCAGGAGTTTGAGGTTACAGTGGACTGTAATGATGCCACTGCGCTCCAGCCAAGGTAATAGCAAAGAAAAATAAAAAAGTAAGCAAACAGGGAGTAGACAGAGGAGAAGAGGGGGTGATTTAACCAGAGTCCCGCTGACTGACTCAACCGAGGACAACAAAGTGAGACTTTGTCTCTAAAAAAACAAAAAAAAAGGAGGTTGACCTCCTCTGGGGGTGAGAGGAGGAAGGCTTCTTGCCCTCCTGATGCAGCAGTTACCACTCATACCTGCTCCCCTCTGCAGGTTCACCACAGCACCCCATCCTCACCTGTTTCACAACTGGATTCCTTCAAGAAATGTCTCTTGAGGTAAAATATATAAATATTTGCCCTAAAAAATTGAAAGCCAGCATCTTTACATCTGTTTGCTCTAGGAAGCTCTAAGAACATGTTGGAGGAAAGGTCCCTGCAGGCGCAATTCAGCACTAACCTTGGTAGCCATCTCATTTCATCCTGAAAGCAATGCTCAAGAGCACCCCATTGCTGCCTCCCAAACAATTGAAAGGATGGGAGAGAGCAAGATGCAGGGTGCCCAGCTTCTCAGAGAGTGTACGGCAGCAGGCGGGGAGGGGGGTCTCCCTGGCATGATACTGCCTCCTCCTGGCATCTGCCCTGGCCAGCACTTACCTCTCCTTCCCAATACCTTTTCCATCACCCAGATTCAGTCAATAGTAAATGCCCACCTTTGCCCCCAGCCACTAGGCCTGACCTTGCACAACTACTTCCCTAATCAGAAGGCTCACAAAAAAGACACCTGATAGCCCAAAGCCTATTCATCTCAGGGTCCCTATTGGGCCTGCCCTGGATACTCCACACATAACCTCACTAAGCACTGAGAGAATAAACAATGAAAACAATTTTTTCAGCAGAATATAGTTCATAATGGGAAAATACTAAAAAAAAAAAAACAAACCCTAAAAGTCAGTCAACAGGACACTGGTTAAATCAATTCTGTGTAACTCAGTACCATACAGTAGTTAAAAATGATGAGGTAGAGCGGCACCTGTGGCTCAGTGGGTAGGGCGCTGGCCCCATATACCGAGGGTGGTGGGTTCAAACCCAGCCCTGGCCAAATGGCAACAAAAAATAGCCAGGCATTGTGGTGGGCACTTGTAGTCCTAGCTACTCAGGAGGCCGAGGCAAGAGACTCGCCTAAGCCCAGGAGTTGGAGGTTGCTATGAGCAGTGACGCCACGGTATCTACCAAGGGCAATAAAGTGAGATTCTGTCTCTATTAAAAAAAAAAAAAAAAAAAAAAACAAGGAGGTAGAATTTGTACTAAAACAGAAAAACATACTTAGTATGTATGTTATTAAAAAAAAGTTAGCAACAAAATGTATGATTTCACTTTGTGAAATAAGGGATCTAAGAGCAGTGATCACCCAATAGCTATAAGCACACCCAGCTCTCAGATCTTGCTTCTTAAGACAATTCTCCATTAACAGGAATGAAGATTCCTTGGAGAAAAAGGCCTATTTCCAGGGGACAGGACAGGGAATTATAAGATGAGCCTGGAGCATCTTGTGCCAAAAAGAAAGTGTCAAAAAGACAGAGAAACAAGCTCAAAGAGGTTCCCAGGCCGTGATGGGTTATACCCAGTGAATAAAACAAGAATCTAGGATCCAAGTAGAGATATATCAATCTAAGACAGGAGACAAAAGGAAAACAAGTAAGCCTACAGTGGAGAAACCTGAAGATACCACTTAGTCAAGTGATCGAGTGAACACTGTCAGAAATGGGTCAACAAGTCTCAATGAACAGGATACAATGAGAACACAGCATCATTACTTTGATATTCCTGGCAAAGTGTATATACTGAATCAAACCATTAGGGTAGGACAAATCCAAGTTCAGAGGCATCCTACAAAACAACTGGCCTATAATCTTCTAAAGCATCAAGGTCATAAAGGTCAAGGAATGCCTGAGGAGACATCCCCAACTGAAAGAGAACAAAGAGATGAGAAAATTAAATGCACTGCTTTATTCAGAGCCAGAACTTTTAGAACCATATAGAACTTTTCCTATAAAAGATGCTCTTGAGACTGGCACAGCTCAGCGAGGTCTGCTGATGCATGGCTGAGACCAATCAACATTAATTTCCTGATGTTGCTGTTTGTATTTCTGTTGTATAGGAGAATATCCTTGTTTATAAAAAAAAAAAAAAAAATACAGTTGATATTTGGGGGTGATGAGGCACCAGGTTGGCAATTTATTCTTGAAAGATACACTGTAAGTTTGTAAGTTTCACAATTAACATTTTTAAGAATTGTGAATGAAAAGAAAGCAATGAAGATAAGGTTATACTAAATTACCAGATGGTTTTAGATTGCAAGCTTTGTTTCTAGCAAGCCTATTGAGTGGTGCTTTAGCTCAGGGACCACAAATGATGTCTGATGGGGATATGGTTCTCTGTTCAGCTAGCCCTATGCTGCAAAGCTTGGAGGATGTTCTGTTTCCCCTTGGAAATGTCTTCCAACCCCAAATAGCCAACTATCTACAGACACAGATGGTATTATCTGCCCTTCCCATGTCCATGGGCAGCCTGCATGGATCCAGACCACGAGCTATAAGAGGGGAGGAACCTGCCCAACGTCACTCACAGCAAGCCAGTGTTCTGACTGGCCTGTTACACTTGCCTTCCTCAACACGAACCAAGAGCTGAAAAAAGCAAAGAAACTAAATTGGACTGTAGAGAGCAGCAAAAAGCAACAGGCCACACTCCCACCAAAGAAAAACAACAGTAAGAATTGCTATGGCTCAGTGCCAGTAGTTCAGTGGATAGGGCGCCGGCCACATACACTGAAACTGGCAGGTTCAAGCCCAGCCTAGAACTGCTAAACAACGACAACTGCCAACAACAAAAAAAATAGCCAGGCGTTGTGGTGGGCGCCTATTGTCCCAGCTACTTGGGAGGCTGAGGCAAGAGAATCAATTAAGCCCAAGAGTTGGAGGCTGCTGTGAGCTATGATGCCACTGCACTTTACCAAGGGTGACATAATGAGATTCTACCTCAAAAAAACAAAAAAGAATTGCTGCATCTCGTCTCTGCATGGGGCTCTAGTACTCCAAACCTCTTCGTATCTCTCATCTCATGAGAACTACACAAAGGAAATAAGCTAAACATTTCCCCCCACCCTCAAGCTTCAGATGGAGTCAAATCCCTCGTCACACACAGAGCACATCACATGGTGCCTTCTCCTCGGGAGCCCCTGTGACAGTCATGGTGACACACTACACGTGTGGTGACCCAATTACCATCTGTTTCCCTCACCAGACTGCAGTTTCCAGGAGAGAAGGGCTCAGTGTCTGATCACAGGTGTCCTCGCACGAGCCAGGCATTGAGGGAACACTTGCTAAGTGATCTCAAGAGCGCCTGGGTGGCTGGGCGGGTGGACGGCACACCATGGTCTGACACTGAGGTCTGACCCCGGCTGCCTGCCCCCTACCTGCTGCTGCTGGGCCCGGAGGTCGCCGATCTCCTTTTGGTCCTCCTCGTGGAGCCGCTTCATGTCCTCCCAGGACTGCTGCAGTAGGTTCCGCTCCCGCAGCAGCTGTCCGTTCTCCCGCCTCAGCATATCCACATCATCCTTCAGCTGGGTCTGGGCACTCAGGAGCCGGCTGTGCAGCGTGCTACGACACCCCCACCCACATACTCACGGTGAGCCCAGCCAATCCCTCCAAGTCCTATCACTTCCAATAATCACATGGGTAGGAACCCACGGCAGCCAAAGTCTGCCAGGGTCAAATCCCAGAAACAACCTAACCACTTGTTACAAACCTAGCACCAGCATGGGCACATTATCTCCAAACAAAGGATAAGCCCCTCCCTGGTACAGGCTTGGCACATCCAAGTACCGGGCTCTGGGCAAGCATCAGGTAGGCAGGCAAACATGCTCAGAGGGGCACCCAGAAACACAAGGAAAGAATGCTCCATCCACCTGTCCTATGTGGATAAGCCATAGCAGAGCCCCTGGACAGAGCCCCAGCAATCTGCCTGACCTCCCGCCTACCAGGCTCCTAAAGGACAGCTTCATTTTACACTTAGGAAAACTGAGGCCCAAAGGCACAAATCCACCTGCTGAAGGCAGATTGTTTGCTAAGCGACAGGGGTAGGACTAGAACCAGAACCCCTGGCTCTGGTCAGAGGAAAGATGGACAAAGGCAGTCATCCACAGGGGCGGGGAGCCTGCCCTAGCAGGCGGCACTCACTGGTAGAAGTCGGTCTCCTTGGCCACCTCCTCGCACCTCTTCAGGGCATTGGTGTGCTGGCTCTGCAGACTCTGCAGGTCCGACATGGCCCGAGAGCACTGGATCTGCAGCCTCTCGTAGTCAAGATTCAGCCTGTGGTAGGGCCTGGCCCCAAAAGCAAACAGGCCCATGAACAAAGGCCAGGCAAGCCACGTCCCAATCATGCCAACTCAGTGGTTCCAAGTACCAGTTTCCTGTGCACCACAACCATCCAGGTGCTTGTTAAACTCAGATGTCCCAGCTGCCCCAGACCTGTGAAACTGGAATCCCTGGGACAGAGGAAGCCTTAGTTGCCTGAGCTCCCTGCATCGAAGCAACGGTCTGGGTCCACCAGAAACCCGCAATGACGTTTCTCTTCTCTTAAGAATAGTAATTCTCAATCTTGAGTCCACATTAAAATACCAATGCCTAGATCAATTACATCAGCATCTCTAGGGATATGAGCCAGGGGATCAGGCTTTTTAAAAACACTCCAGACTCGGCTCCTGTGGCTCAACGGGCTAAGGCGCCAGCCATGTACACCTGAGCTGGCGGGTTCGAATCCAGCCTGGGCTCGCCAAACAACAATGACGGCTACAACCAAAAACAAAAAAAAAATGGCCGGGCGTTGTGGCGGGCGCCTGTAGTCCCAGCTACTTGGTAGGCGAAAGTAGGAGACTCGCTTGAGCCCAGGAATTGGAGGTTGCTGTGAGCTGTGATGCTACTACACTCTATCCAGGGTGACAGCTTGAGGCTCTGTCTCAAAAAATAAAAAAGAATAAATAAATAAAAACACTCCAGAGGATTCCAGTGTGCAACCAAGTTGAAAACACTGGCCATGAGCTGTGGTTCTTGAAAGTGGGCTTCTTGGATGTGCAGCACCTATCAGTGCGAAGCAAATTCTCAGGTCTCAGCCCCGACTTCCTAAGTCAAATGTGACTAAGAGAGAGAACAGCTAGTGATCTTTGCTTTGACAAGTTCTCTGGATGATTCTGGTGATTGAAACAGTTTGAGAACCCCTTCAGCAATCTTTTTTGTAAAGGGCCACATAGTAAATATTTCAGGCTTTGCAGGCCATACAGTCTTTATCACTCCCACTCTATCTTTGTAACACGAAAGCAGCCAAGAGACATTGTGCAGACCAATCAGCATGGTTGTGTTCCAATAAGACTTTATTTACAAAACAGGAAGAGGGCCACATGTGACCCATGGGCTAGTGTAGTGACTGTCATGTGCCAACACAGCCGTATCTTTACCTGTCCACCTTTATGCCATCAGACTGAGGCACATATCCTCATAGAAACAACCTCAACCTTTGCAGCCATCTCAGAGGTACAGACCCTTCACCCTCCTAAAGGAAAGAGGTCTGATAAAATGTTTAAACTAATACCCTCTCCCTGCAAGACCCCACCTGCATGGGAGCTAAAGGATAAACTGCTCTGCGTCCCTCCTCCTTCCCCAGGAAGTCCTCCTGGACCATGAAGTAGCTACAGATTCTTTCTCTGCCCAACCCCAAGGGCCATCCTTCCCTGGTATCTCCTCTAAATCCTTACAAAAGAAGTAAAGATTTTCTTCAAAACAACAAAGACACCAGGTTGAATATACCTTTTCTAAAATACATATGTGGTAGAAAAAAATATATTTACAAAGCCCATAAAGCTTCATTCAACTAAGGCAGGATGGGGTCTTCTGGGAGACAATGACAGACATGGACACAGAATCCACCAAGGGTTCCGCAGTGGGATGCCCTTCTCTACAGGGCAGTGGTTTCACGCAGCAGAAGACAGGGTAGAAAGAGGGAAGGGTATTGTTTCTGGCTGGAAGGAAGAGGCCTGGGGGGAGGCAGAAATAAGCCCCAGGCCACCTGACCAACCAATAAGGAGGCACCAAGGCAGGATTGGGGGGGGTGGGGGTCTCCAGCTGCTGTCAAGACCACCCCAAACATCTGCAAGGCAAGTAGAAAGGCCTGGGAGGCCAGCCCCAGGCTCTCTGCCACAGACACAACCAGAGACTACCTTCCACACAATACTGCCAGGGGCCTCCCCGTACATACCCCCATCCACAATTTTGATTTGGAGGAGGCAGAACAAACCTACGCCCACTCCCCAATCCTGCAGGCACTGTCTCTGGGGAGCATTTCTGGATGTGAGGTGAGGGCAAAGGGATACTCCAGAGGTACAGACCGGACCCCTGGGAACAAGGGTAAGAGGCTAGAGGGATAGTGTTGGCATCAGAGTAGTGACCCCTGCCTGCGGGGCTCAGGCGGGGAGCTGGACGTTGGGGCTACCTTTTATCAAAGGCCGTCCCATGTGTCGCAACAGCCAGGCGCTTGCGCAGCTCGTTCCTCTCTCGGGTCATCAGCCGAAGCTGGAGGGAGAGGCTCTCCACCTTCTCGTTCACCTGCTGGTCAGGAAGGAGGGGCGGTGGGGACGGTGCTTTCCCGGGGGTGCCTGTAGAAGAGGAGTAATAAAGCGAACTTACACTCAGATGGTATTCAAGAGGTGCCAGGCACTATTATGAGCCCTTGGATTGTGTTGGCTACTGGTAACAACCCCGCAAGGTGGGTCCTATCAGCACCCCCCTTTCACAAACAAAAAGACTAATCCAGAAAGAGCGAGAGGTGGCACTGAGACCTGTGCCCAGGTCAGCTGGCCCCAGCACTGATTCTGCCCCGGCCGAGGACCCTGAGGATGCACTCTCTCCCCAGCCTGGTTTTGACAGCTCAGGAGGCAACTATTCTGGCCCTCATCCTTGAATCCTTCCCTGGTCTGGAAATGCCAGCTGTTACCCAACCATGGGCATGACACATGAGGCAGGACAGGCCAACCTGAGCCCTGAGCAGAGTAGTAGACACAGCCTGAAGAAGAATGCACACCTGGCCCCAAAGCTGGCTCACAGGCCAAATCCTCATCCTCCCCCAGCCAGAGCTGGACACTCTAAACCTTTTGCAAGCATCCAACCACCTGATGGACCTGCCTGACCAGCCTGCAGGCTTGGAGGAGGCTTCTAACTCACAGGGGAGAAAGTATGACCTGGTGCAGGTCAATCCTGAGGCACCTGGGCTGGCTAGCACTCACCAGGTGCCCAAGACCAACTGTCCTGAAGGGAGCCCCAGTCTTATGCTCTTAGCAAGCAACAGCACTACTGCAACCACCACCACCACCTCCCAGCAAGACCCAAATCCATTTCTAGGAAGAAAACAATCCAGCCATCTGGGAGAAAGAAATTTCACTCTCATTTCCCAGGACAAGGATCTATATAATCCATGGTCCTTTTGTATTTAACCCTGTCAATACGTCTACCTGCTATCTCAGCTAATCCTCAGAAATCCTTGTGGGACCAGGAGCTCACAGCAGCCATCCATGCTGTGGACGTAATCCACAGGACGTAAACCACAGGAACACAGTATATGCTTCCCAGGAGATCAAGGATGTGCAAAGGCCACAACATGTCTTCTGGCCTCTGTGAGGTCCTGATCACCCTCCCTCCCAGCATGTAAACCAAGTGTCCCCAAGACCAAAACTGTGGGCTTGGGTCTTCTGGGAGGTCCAGAGAGAAAAAGGGCGCTCAAGGCTGTGTGCAACAAGCTAGACCACAGGAACAGGCAAGGGCTTCAAGCTCTCAGCTCAATGTTTCTTAGCCTCTTCAGGTGGTGGCACCCCAATCAGCTGAATCTAGTGCCCCTGAAATGTACATTACAGCCATGCACCACGTAAGGACGTCTGGTCAATGACAGACCACAGATATGACAGAGGTCCTATAAGATCATAATGGAACTAAAACATTCCTGTCGTCTAGTGACATTGATAATCCTGATCCTGCGAGGCCTAGGCCAGTGATTTTCAACCTTTTTTATCTCATGGTACACCTGAACCTATAGTTAAACTTCCACGGCACACTTAAATTGTGTAATTGTGTCGATCAAAAAAGAAAAGAATTTACTTACTGTGCTTTGAATTTCTTTCAAAAATAATTCAATTAATTATCTTTAAAAATTTCTACGTACACCTAAGATACTCTCTTGGCACACTAGTTGAAAATTACTAGCCTGGGCTAATATGTATGTTTCTGTGGTGGTTTTTAACAAAAAAGTTTTGTTTTTCTTTTTTTTTGAGACAGAGCCTTAAGCTGTCACCCTGGATAGGGTGCCATGGCATCACAGCTCATAGCAACCTCCAATTCCTGGGCTAGAGCGAGTCTCCTGCCTCCACCTCCCAAGTAGCTGAACTACAGGCGCCTGCCACAACGCCCGGCCATTTTTTGGTTGCAGCCATCACTGTTGTTTGGCAGGCCCAGGCTGGATTCGAACCAGCCAGCTCAGGTGTACGTGTCCGGCGCCTTAGCCCATTAAGCCACAGGGGCTGAGCCAAAAAACAAAATTTTTTTTAAATAGAAAAATCTTAGGCTGGGAGCGGTGGTTCACACCTATAATCCTAGCACTCTGAGAGGCTGAGTCAGGTGGATTGCTTGAGCTCACATGGTGGAGACCAGCCTGAGCAAGAGTGAGACCCTAGCTCTACTAAAAAATGAAAAACTGAGGCAAGAGGATCACATGAGCCCAAGAGTTTGAGGTTGCTGGGAGCTATGATGCCATGGCACTCTAGCAGGCATCCTCAAACTTTTTAAACAGGGGGCCAATTCACTGTCCCTCAGACTGCTGGAGGGCCAGACTATAGTTTTAAAAAAAAAAACTATGAGCAAATTCCTATGCACACGGCACATATCTTATTTTGAAGTAAAAAACAAAATGGGAGGGTGGCGCCTGTGGCTCAGTGAGTAGGGCGCCGGCCCCATATCCCAGAGGTGGCAGGTTCAAACCCAGCCCAAAACTGCAAAAAAAAAAAAGGGAACAAATACAATTCACAGCAACTCATGTGGCCCATGGGCGGTAGTTTGAGGATCCCTGAAAGGGTGACAAAGGAGGAAGAGGAAGAAGAAGAAGAAGAGCATAACAAAACTCTCAATAGTCCAGATATAATAAAACTCTAAATTTTTAAATATAAAAATCTTGTAGAATAAGGATATAAAGAAAGAAAATATCTTTGTACAGCTGTACAATGCACATGGTTTAAGCTAAATATTATAGGAGCCAAAAAGTTTTTAAAAATTTGAAGTTTATAAAGTAAAAAAATTACAGTAAACTAAGATCAGTTACTAAAGGGACTTTTTTTTTATTTAGTGTAGCCCAAGTCCACAGTCATGTGCAGTTATGTCCAGGCTACACATGCACTTACTACTCACTCACTGACTCACCCAGGCCAACTTCTAGTCCTGTTAGCTCTGTTCATGGTAAGTACCCTATACAGATGTATAATTTTATTGTCTTTTATACTGTGTTTTTACTGTACCTCTTCTAAGTCTGAAGATTTTTAAATATAAAAATATTTACTATTGTGTTACAATTGCATTACTGTGCATTCATCATAGTAACATGCTACACAGCTTAGTAGGGTAGGAGCAATAATCTATACCAGAGCTGGGAACCTACCACCTTACGCCTACATGTGGCCTCCAGATCCTTAAGTGCAACCCTTTTTTTTTTTTTTTGAAACAGAATCTCACTATGTTGCCCCCTTGGTAGAGTATCGTGGCGTCACAGCTCATAGCAACCTTAAACTCTTGGGCTCAAGCAATTATCTTGCCTCAGCCTCCCAAGTAGCTGGGACTACAGGCGCCCACCACAACACTCAGCTATTTTTTTGTTGCAGTTGTCATTGTTGTTTAGCTGGCCCAGGCCGGGTTCAAACCTGCCAGCCTGGGTGTATGTGGCTGTCACTGTAACCACTGTGCTATATGTGCCGAGCCTAAATGCAACCTTTTGACTGAATCCAAATTTTACAGATATGTTTATTTTTGTTATTATATTTTTGTTCATCTTTTATATTTTTATTTATTTATTTATTTTTTTTTTTTTGAGACAGAGCCTTAAGCTGTCACCCTGGATAGAGTACCGTGGCATCACAGCTCACAGCAACCTCCAATTCCTGGGCTCAAGCGAGTCTCCTGCATCCGCCTCCCAAGTAGCTGGGTCTACAGGGGCCCGCCACAACGCCCAGCCATGTTTTGGTTGCAGCCGTCATTTCTGTTTGGCGGGGCCCGGGCTGGATTCGAACCCGCCAGCTCAGGTATACGTGGCTGGCGCCTTAGCCTGTTGAGCTAAGGCACCCAGCCGAATGTTTTCTATTTTCAATGCTTCTAGAAATAGAAGTAGATTATGGGACAGCCAGGCACGGTGGTTCATACCTATAATCCTAGCACTTTGGGAGGTCAAGGTGGGTAGAGCTCAAGAATGCCTGAGCTCAGGAGTTCAAGACCAGCCTAAGCTAGAGTGAGACCCCAAGTCTAAAAATAGCCAGGCATTGTGGGGGACATCTGTAGTCCCAGCTATTTGGGAGGCTGAGGCAAGAGAATCACTTGAGCCCAAGAGTTTGAGGTTGCTATGAGATATGAAGCCATGGCATGCTAACAAGGGCAGCAAAGTAAGACTCTGTCTAAGAAGAAAAAAAAAAACAAAGAAGAAGAAGTAGGTTATAGGGTAAAAATGGAGAAAAAAATGAATGGATAGGTGGATAGATCAATAAAATAATTTCTCTCAGGCTGAGAATCTATGATTCAGTCCCATCTTTTTTAGGGATTTTCATAACCTTGCATTTATATTTGCTGATAAAATTTTTGTAAGCATTCTGCTGGTTTGCATGTATCTTAGAGGTTTCAGATTCTGATCAGATGTTAAGAATCTATATTTTAAAAAGTGTTTATACATGTTATTTCAGAGATTCTGTTTTGACACATGTATACAATTTGGATATACTTGGAACTTTACTGTTTAAGCATGTTGTAAAACTTCTAGACAATTGGCTCGGCACCTGTGGCTCAACGGGCTAAGGCGCCAGCCACATACACCTGAGCTGGCGGGTTCAAATTCAGCCCCAGGGCCCGCCAAACAACAATGACAGCTGCAACCAAGAAATGGCCGGGTGTTGTGGCGGGCGCCTGTAGTCCCAGCTACTTGGGAGGCAGAGGCAGGAGACTCGCTTGAGCCCAGGAGTTGGAGGTTGCTGTGAGCTGTGATGCCACAGCACTCTACCCAGGGTGACAGATTGAAGCTCTGTCTCAAAAA
>CAUYON010108842.1:0-17835 GCA_963573935.1 Arctocebus calabarensis
AGTTGCTTGAGGTGTCCCATTAAGTTGTTAACTTCCTCTCTTTCCATTCTCTTGAGGAAGGCTTGCAGTGCTATAAATTTCCCTCTTAGGACTGCCTTTGCAGTGTCCCAGAGGTTCTGATAATTCATGTCTTCATTGTCATTTTGTTCCAAAAATTTAGTGATTTCCTTCTTAATCTCATCTATGACCCATCTATCATTCAGCATAAGGTTGTTTAGCTTCCATGTTTTTGTATGAGTATGCAGATTCCTGTTATTGTTGAGTTCAATTTTTATTCCATGGTGGTCCGAGAAGATGCAAGGAATAATTTCTATTCTTTTAAATTTACTGAGATTAGACTTGTGGCCTAAGATGTGATCAATTTTGGGGTATGTTCCATGGGCTGATGAGAAGAATGTGCATTCAATTTTATTAGGATGAAATGTTCTGTAGATGTCTGTTAAATCCAGTTGTTGAATGGTTAAGTTTAAATCTAAAATGTCTTTTCTTAGCTTTTTCTTAGAGGATCTATTTAACACTGCTAAAGGAGTATTAAAATCTCCAACTACTATGGAGCTGGAAGGAATCAAGTTACTCACATCTATTAGAGTTTTTCTTATAAATTGAGGTGCAATCTGGTTGGGCGCATAATATTGATAATTGAAATCAATTGAGTATTACCTTTAACAAATATGAAATGTCTGTCTTTATCTTTCCTTACTTTGGTTGGATTAAAGCCTATTGTATCTGCAAATAAGATTGCAACACCTGCTTTTTTCTGTTTTCCATTTGCCTGGAATATAGATGACCATCCCTTCACCTTGAGTCTGTATTTATCTTTTAAGGTAAGATGAGATTCTTGTATGCAGTAGATATCTGGCCTGAGTTTTTGTATCCAGTCAGCCAACCTATGCCTCTTTAGAGAACAATTTAAACCATTCACATTAATTGAAAATATTGATAAATCTTTAGAAAATCTAGTGGACATTTTTAATCCTTTCGTTGCTATGGAAGTTGGAATTTGATAAAAATTTCTGGATGAGTTTACTTTTGCATTGAAGGATTATGCTGGTCATTTTGGAGAATAGTTCTGAGAATATCCTGGAGAGGTGGTTTAGTTATGGCAAATTTCTTCAACATGTGGATGTCATTGAAGTATTTAATTTCTCCGTCATAAATGAAACTCAGTTTAGCTGGATACAAGATCCTGGGTTGAAAGTTATTTTGTTTTAGGAGATTAAAACCCGATGTCCATTTTCTTCTTGCTTGAAAGGTTTGATCAGAGAGATCTGCAGTTATTCTAATATTCTTCCCCTTGTAAGTTATAGATTTTTTACGTCTGGTTGCTTTCAAAAGTTTCTCCTTCATATTAACTTTAGTGAACTTAATTATGATGTGCCTGGGGAGTGTCTTATTCGGGTTGGGTCGTGCTAGGATTCTGAAACTGTCTGCTATCTGAATTGCAGAATCTCCTGGCATGTCTGGAAAATTCTCTTTCATAATCTCATAAAGAAGAGACTCTGTGCCTTGTGCTGCCACTTTATCTTTTTTAGGTATCTTATTATTTTATAAGGCGAATATTGGTTTTCTTTGAGTTATCCCAGAGCTGTCTGAGAGAATGATCCATTTTTGCCTTCCATTTCTCTTCCTCTTTGTAGGTTTGGGAGCATTTGAAAGCTTTGTCTTCAATGTCAGAAATCCTTTCTTCTGTTTGCTCCATTCTGTTACTGAAGGATTCTACTTTGTTTCTCAGATCTTTGAGGGCTGCAACTTCTTGTCTCAATGTGTCAAAATCTTTGGTCATTTGGTCTTTGAATCCTTGACTTCTTGAGACAATTTTTGAAATGCTCCCATAATTTCTAATTCCAACTTTTCCTCTATTTTATTAATCTTGTTTACAATCCAAATTCTGAATTAGATTTCTGACATCTCAGCCATCTGTTTATGCATAGGATTATCATTTGCATCCGCCAAATTGTTCCTTGAGGGGGTTGATCTACTCTGGTTGTTCATGTTTCCAGAGCTTTTCCTCTGATTCTGCCCCATGATTATTTTACATTGTTTGGCTGAATGAGTAGATAAGGACAAGTTGGGTTGGGGGTTCTATGAGTAGTGATTGACCAGTCCTTTGCCTGAAAGCTTAGACTGGTGTCTGTACCTTTTCCCCTAGAGTTTTGCAAAGGACTTTGCTAGCACTTCTGAAACTGGGGGCCTTCTTGGTGTGGTGGGATTAAGTCTGTCTTATTTTCAGCTGGTCTCTGTTTTACCCTAGAGAATCAGTTACTCTGGATTGAAGTCTGAGCTGTGGAGAAATACCAGCAGTTAATTCCCCGTGCCTCCCACAGGCAACAACTGGAAAAGGAAAATCAAACCTTCCCACACCCACACACCCAGGGTACCACTTTGGAAAGTCATCGAGTGATTGGCCCAGGTGAAGAGGTCCCAATCAATTGTCCTAGCCAGCCCCAACCTCAAATGAAAGAATTGAAAAGTCTCTGGCAACTAGATAGCAGGGGTCTGCTGGAAGGTCTAGTATAACTCAGTCCAGTGCTCTGTGAGTTCAGGAGGGCCCCCCTCCAGCAAGTAAATTAGTCTGGGAAGGTTGATGCCTCCTTCCCCTCTTGCCCCTCTGTCACACCCAGTCACTGGTAACCCCACTGGGCTGTGATCCAGTTTCCTCCAATGAGCAGATGCTCCAGAGGTTTGCGCCTGCCTGGGTAACAAGGAGGCCTGTGGTTCCTCAGCCAGTCCGCCACTCTCCATCCGTGTTTGGCAGGGGGGTGGTGAGGTCTGACAACCTGGGTACTTGATAGGGGTGATTCACTCAGTTCCAGCCCTGTCCCTGATTGATGTTGCTGATAGAACAGAACATGTTTGCAGAATTTGTTTCTTTCCCCTGTGAATCAGACATTAGCTGCAAATGGGTCTGACTAAGTCTGTGAGTTCCTACCCTTTGTCTCAGCTTTCATCCCCTGAGAGCTAGATGTATCTGAAGCTGAGAAAAGCAGTCTCTGCCCTGGGAATCAGCCCCGCATTCCACCCTGCCTGGTACTGCGTCAGGCATACCTTTCATCCCCGGGGCCTGCACTTCGACTCTGCCGGTGGCTGACACCAGAGAAGCTGCCCAGCTTCCCCTGGCCACCCAGAGAGACTGGTAGTGTCTCCTCAAAACATCCCCAGGGGTGCAAGCCCCACCGCCATTGTTCCCACAGCTGCGGCTGCAGCTCCGTGCCTTAGGGGACTGCCTCTCCAGCTCAGCCTCCTCTCAGCTCACTTTCCTCTCACCACTCCTGAGCCGAAAAATCAGCACAGATCAGCAACAGTCCGTACCCCATCCACAACCCTCGAGAAAATGTCCAAGAATCTGGACTCTGTGGGGGACAGGCCTCCAGGTCTTGAGGTGAGAGTGGAGGGGAGTGCTGGGAGTTCAAACTGGCAGGTAGAGAATACATACAGTTTTTATACAGTTTTATGCCTAGCAGGACAGTTTTATGCCTGGCACCCTAGTAGGGGAAGGAGGTCGTTTTTAGAGGGTCTCTACCGTGGGGACATCTGAACTCTGCTTGCTTGTTTGTATGGAGGTATGGAGTATACTGTGAGCTGTTCTCATGGGGGAGGGGACTCCTGTCCGCTTGGCAATGTGTTCTGTACCTTTTGCTTGAGTCCTTGGAGTCACAGGGATGGCCCTGGCAGGGTTGATGTGCATTCTTCCACCTTCTCTTTTGGCTCAGAGCCAAACCATCAGCTTTCTTGCTAAATTTCTGTCCTTTAACTCTCCTTCTGGATGGGAGCCTCTGCGGAAAGCTGGCTACAGACCGCCATCTTGGCTCCTCCTAGATATAATTTCTTACTATTTTACTGCTTATCTACTATTGACTTTTGTCAACTGCCTTTGCCACATCTATTAAAATCAACACTTTTTCCTGCCTTTCCCCCTCAATATGGAGAATTATTTTAGCAGATTTCCACTATGGATCCATCTTTGATTTGTTAAAATGAACCTCACTTTCCCATGATGCTAACATTTTACTCATTGCTAGATTCTATATGCTTGTACTTTGAGATTTTCCTATCAACATTCTTAGGAAAGATTAAACTGCATAGCTAATTGTTTTTAAGAGCTACCTTCACTCACTCTTTTATGTTAATGTTGTACATGCTTCATAAAAATAATTCAGAAGGCTCACTTCTTTTTCTCTGTTCTGGGACATTTGTAAACAGCCTAACAACTGTCTAATCTTCAATAATTTAAAATTATCCAACTGAAAACTGTGCTTGATGTTTTATTGACAACTGGCTCAATTTCTTTCAGAATAATTGGTCATCCTCATTTTTATCAGTTCTTTTCAGTCAGTTTTATTAAAGCTTTTGTTAAGAAAGCATTCATTAAGTTCCATAAGAATTTCTCCTGTTGTATTCCCTGTCACATCTCTAGTGCTTTGAAAATTCCTGGAACATAGAAATGTTTAATAAATATTTGTGAGTGAATGTATGCATATAAAAAAAAAGAAATCATTCATCTAGCCTGATTTTTCTATTTTTTGGCAGACTTCATTTGGATTTACTGGTTACAGAAAAACTGTAAAACTTTTCTAGTTCATCTTGTTTCATTTTTATTTATTTCCTCAAGTTCATTCACTGACTTTTAATTAAAAAGAAACATTACTCATTGTTACATCTACCTTACTCTCCATACCACTCACAGAAATTTCCCCTTACTGCTCTCTAGACTTTAATGTGCAGTCTTTGCTGGTCCTTAGAAATGCCATCCACTGAAGAAGCCCTTGTACTAGATGAGCCAGCACATAGGGAGGGGGAAAAGGCAAAGGAAAAGAATGGTTTCTGGGAGAGGAGGTTTATTAAGCTACAAGAATGCCTCTCAACCCTCACTATATGTCAGAATCATGTAGGGTGCTCCTAAAATAAATTCCAATCCTTTGACACCTCCCCAAACAACTCACATCAGACTCTTCAGCATCAATATTTTAAGTCTCCTCAGATATATGCGCACCCAAAGTTGAGAACACCTAGGGGGTAGAAATATGGCAGGAGGATAAAGAACCAAAGTCCTTAGAGGATTGTGGTCACCTGGTCTCCAGCCCACATCTACCACTCACAGACTCGGGCTCCAGGCCAAGTCAGCCCCACGAGTTTGCTGTAGGTTTCAGTTCTAGTCACAAAGGCTTAAATCTTTCTGTAGGGATCTGAGACATAAGATAACATCATCTTCAGTACCTAAGACAGATTCTGGCATTAAAAATACCTCAAGGGGAAAGAAACAAAACAACACACACACATACACAAAAATGCAAAAGTTCTCTCCCAGGAAAGGTGGGAAAGCAGTGCTAGGGGACCAAAGGCCTCAGAAAGGCAGTTCCTGTGGCTCACCTCTATGCAGCAGAGGTGAGAGCAGAGGTAAGTCTTCACAAAAAAGACTTCGAACCATGGAAATAAACCCTAACATCCTGGGAGTATGATCTAGACGTGATAACACTAGAGGATGGCATTTTCAAATTAAACACTCAGCTCAGAAGAAAGCCTCTCAAATCACAAACAAGATAAGGTAGAAACTTTATCGAATAAGTATTCTTCAATTCAACCCTAACCATTTTCCCCCAAAGTACTCATTTACCTGTGTGAATTAAGAGATCAGTCTTTTCCTATCTTTTTTCTTCCATTTTCTTGTAAAGCTAATTAACTTGGCTTTAGTGCTGGATAACATGTCAACTAAGTTAGGCTTTGTAAATTCCTCATAATCAATCTGAGAGTAGTTTTACTCATTTCATCTGATCATCAGTGGCAATCCCCAAACCTCCAGATTCCCTGATAATCCACGATGGAGTCAGGCAGACTCATCCAAGGTCCTAACACTCATTGTGTTTGTACCCTTGGGCACATTTTCAAGTTTTAGTTTTAAATCTTATCCACCTCATGGGGTTATTATGAAGATAAAATGAGATAACTCATGAGAAGTGGGTCAGAACTCATGTCTGCCACCTCATAAACACTCCATCCGCTCAACCAACAGCTATTCATCTGTTGCATTATGATTATGCATCAAGAGCTATGCTAGGCACTACAGACACAGTGGTGCATGAAATCCAACTTGATCCCTGTTTTCATGGAGCTTATAAGCTAATTCTCAATAAATGCCCACTATTGTTATTTCAAGATGCTAAGAATGGGAACAATCCGTTCACTGCTAAAAATAAATAGTGTTAAGTGGAACAGCAAGAATTTGTGAACTTTTACTTGAGCATGTGGATTCCCAAATGACAGATATGCACGCAGTTAACTTTCATGGTAAGAAACAACACAACCCTGAAGGGCTGGATAACTTTCTAACTTTGATGAAATTAGAAATAATGAGGATTAATGGGCATGTGGATACACCTTGGGAGAACCATCTTTCTGCTCTCATGAAGTCTTCCCAGTGCTCTAACTCCTACTTCAGTCCCTTTGCCTCTCTGGGCTTGAGTTTCCTCCTGTGAGGAATGAAGGAGCAGTGGTACCCAATTATTTTTAAGATCTTGGCAAGCTCTAACACTCTTCAATAATATCAGGTGTATGTGTTTTTTGTTTTTCCCCTAAAAAATGATTCCAGTCCACCAGCTTTACTATATTAGTACTGAAAACAACTAGGCAAAATGCTTTCGCACCAATTAAAATTGTAAATAACATTAACAAAAATAGGCATGCTATAGCAGAGGTTTCTCATTGCCTACCACAACACCCATTTTCCTCATCCTCCTTAATAGCTAAATCCCAATTTTATTTGAAGTGTCAATGTGCACTGCCTCCCATGTGACTCTCTGGGTACAATTGTACTAAATTCTGGTCAATTCCAGCCAGTGGTCTTTCCAGCCAGTCTCTCTAAATGGAAAAGGGTGAGCCCCTTTTCCTCTAATGAACAATAGTAAACAAAAAATACATTGGAAAATAAAATGCTACTGAAACATGTAAAAGAGAAAAAAAAATTATTGTTTCAGTTTAATTGAGGGTATAAAGAATTAGGTTACAATGTTTGCATTTGTTAGGTCAAGTCTCTCTTATAATTGTGACCTGCCCCCAAGAGGTGTGCCAAACACCCTAATATTGTAACCATGAAGTTGGAATACATCCAATGGCCCCTCCTACCCTGCCCCCATCTTGAATTGAGTTTTTCTAAAATAGGAATTTTTGAAACTCCTATTTTCCAAAAACTCAGTATTTGTGTAATGATTTTTTTAGTTAAATTTCACCACAACCCAGTAAGCCATAAGCATTTTCTTTAGAAGATTAAATTAATGGTTCTTACACCCTTCACTCTGCTAGGAGGAAAAGAATGTCATCACACCTGGACTCTTGTATGCTTTTCATTTAATATTCATTCAATAAATATTTATGATCACTGAAGATTTCCCATGTAATCTTGTACACCAGGCAAAAACAGCCAAAAATCTTTGCACTCTAAGGAAATTACATTTTTATTAGAAATTGTAATATAGTACTCCAAATAGAAGATTTTACTACTTTCATTTAAGAAATTTAAGATGTACTTCTAGGATAAAAGCATCTGTATTAGGGTTCTCCAGGGAAAACACACCCAACAGGACATGTGTGTATACGTGTGTGTGTGTGTGTGTTTTCATGGAAAGAACAGAGAAACTGAGAGACAGAGAAGAAAGAAGTTTGGCAAGTCCAACCTCTGCAGGGTGGTCCATCAGGCTGGAGACAGAGCTGCAGTCTGAGTACAAAGACTATCCACTTGCAGAATTCTTCCTTGCTTGGAGAGGTGAATATTTTTCTATTAAAGCTGTCAACTTTTTTGGATGAGGTCCACTCATATTATGAAAGGTAATCTGCTTTACTAAAAGTCTACTGATTTAAATACTAATCTCATCCAAAAAGCATCACCTTCACAGAAACATCCAAAAATATTTGGCCAAACATCTGAGTACTATGGCCTAGCCAAATTGATACATAAAATTGGCCATCACAGCAGCTTAGTTACAAACCTTAGTTGCAAAGATAGTCACAGTCTATGTAAATCTGTCCTATAGCACATGTGGAGAGAAACTTCTGAAGCTCAGTGTTTCACACCAACAGGGGGTGATGGGGCTGTCTTACTCTTACTCTGTTTCCTGTTGCTATAAAGGATTATGTGAAGCTGCATAATGTATAAAGGAAAGAAGTGCATGCGGCTCACAGTTCTACAGGCTGTATGAAAAGCCTGGCTCAGCTTCTACTGAGGGCTCTTGTGCTGCCAAAAGTTGGTGAAGAAGTCTCTTTTCATACGTGCCAAGGTAGAACAGGCACATATGGAGACCAAGCTGATGGGCATCCTGGCTTTATAAAAACCCACTGTTACAGGGACTAATCTGTTCCAGTTTTGCAAGAGCAAGAACTCACTCACTACCACAAGAATAGCACCAAGCCATCCATGAGGAATCTGCTCCTGTGACCCACACACTTCCCACTCAGCCCCCACCTCCCAAATGCCACCACACTGATGACCAGATTTCAACACAAGATTTGGTGGGGAAAACAAACCATATCCAAACCATAGCAGGGGCTATACCTGAGAAACTGATCTTCAACTCTCCTACTCTTGCACTAAATTCTCAAATTGCTCTGGGACTGTTATGAAGCACACCTAGGGAGTAGTCAAGCATACAACTGGAGTCAGCAGAGCAATTGGAAAGAGGCAGGTGGGAAGAGATGCCCTGAAGCCTCCCGTTTATAAAACTCTTGACCATGTTTGCAGCCCCATCAGATAGTAGCAGGAACTACTATACTAAAACTCCTTGGGAGCCTTTAGGCTCAGAAATTGTGCAAGCCCGTCTGGGAGGAAGTCATTGTGTTCCCCCCCCCCCACTGAAGAGCCATCAAAACACAGGTAAGCTGTCACTTAACCTACATTAAAAGAACTTGTGTCCTCTGCCTGCACTTACTGGGGTCTCCACTGGAGTGGCTGACAGCCTGTTTATCAAACAGAGCAGTAAATCCACTGCCACAAAATCACACATACCTAAGTCTGTGCTGATTCCCATATAAAATCTTTAAAATGGTCTTTAAAACACTGCCCATAGGCTCGGCACCTGTGGCTCAACAGGCTAAGACGCCAGCCATGTACACTTGAGCTGGCGGGTTCGAATCCAGCCCAGGCCCGCCAAACAACGACAGCTGCAATCAAAAAATGGTCGGGTGTTGTGGCGGGCACCTGTAGTCCCAGCTACTTGGGAGGCAGAGGCAAGAGACTCGCTTGAGCCCAGGAATTGGAGGTTGCTGTGAGTTGTGATGCCATAGCACTCTATCCAGGGTGACAGCTTGAGGCTCCGTCTCAAAAAAAAAAAAAAAAACCACTGCCCATAATGTGTTAAATACATACTACACAACTCAAAAACATGAATTAGTGCAATCTGTTAAACTGATGCAGAAATGCATTATCTGTTTTGTATAATCTTCAAATCATTTAACTCTATATTATTTCCCTCTTGTGATGAAAGTGAAAAACTATAAATACCCTGGAAGAACAAAATCACTTCAGATTTTTTGCCTCCAAATCCTCCACAATCCCTTAAATTGTTCGCATTGTTCCTAGTTTAATAATACTTATCAATTGTGTGCAGCATCAAGTTCAGTTTTATTGGCAAAGGAAGAAGATGGAGAAGGAGGGTGAGGAGGAAGAGGAGAGACGGCAGGTGAAAAGGAGGGGTAGGGGAGGAATTGAATCATTTTAGAACATTTCAAATAATCCACAAGCTTAAATTAAGCAGAAGAGCTGTTTTCAGAATATGAATAATTTGAAAAATATGACTAAACTATAAAACTTCTGACATACAAAGAAAACTAGACTTTCTTTCTAGTGAATGTAAAGTACCAACAAAATGGAAGAAAAATCAGTGTTAGGATGAATACACCAGTGAATATGAGTAAAGACTGAAGAATGCTATAATTTCTAAATCATGCCTTCTGCCTCAATTATAGTCTATCACATCACAATGCTTTGGCCCCACGATAGTTTAAAATATTACCAATAGATCTGTGAGAGTGATAAAAAATGGTCCATTCAAGTAGGACATATATCTAGAGGAATGGAATCTGCTGTAAGGCTTTTCTAGGTTACTTTAAAATAAAGTAAATTCCACTTTCAAAATTATGTCACTTGATGAAGTCATTTTGCCAGGGTAGGGCAAATATATGAGGAAAATATATGAGGCATTGTATAATCTTTCAGTATGAGAACAGATCACAAATCTTGGTGATTAAGAAAAAAAAATCACCTCTTCTGGTAAGCAACTAACCTAGTTAAAAATTTATATTAAATGAAAGAAATACTGATTTATAATGCTCATCATTAGCATTACAGAGTGAGAGGGAAGCTGTCTCAGTGATCATTCAACCTAACTTTGTTTTATAGAAGCAGCAACTTCAGTTGATAAATAAATTTGTAGTAGGTCTGGCATTCAACCCACATCTTAGGAAGCAAGTTCCACAGTCTTACCATGTTGCTTTTCCAGGCATTACCATTAGGTGTGTTCAGCTTCATCAACTTACTAAGCAATTTCATTTACAGCAGTGATTTTCAACCAGTGTGCCATGAGAAGACCTCATGCCATGGAGATTTTTAAGATCATTAATTACATTATTTTTGAAAGAAATTTAAAGCAGTTCAGTATATTCTTTTTTTTTTAACTCCTTCCTTTGATCAACATAATTTAAGTGTACCGTGGAAGTTTAACTATATGTTCAAGTGTGCCATGAGATAAAGAAGGTTGAAAAACTCTGATCTAGGGGCTTTGATGGATATACTTCAATAAATATAATTTATGGTGCACAAGTAGCCTTTTATAAGAACAGCCTATCAAGATGTCTGAACAGAGACATCAACTTTCAGCACATCTCAGTAAGAAGGAGAAATTTAGATGAAAGAGAAGAAAACAAATAAGGAGTGGGTATGGGTCTGAGGTAGGGTGCCAGAACCTTCAGAGACTCCATGGGAGGAGGCTGTAGAGCAAAACAGGAATGAGCAGAGATCAACCCCCGAGAGGCCTGGAGCCCAGTGAGAAGGTAGGTGGGACAGGTGGTTTCTCCCTCCCTCGCATCTCCGATAGGCAGTAGGTTCCCAAGCAGCTGGAGAGACTTTCTTCCCACATGAGCCCAGAAGCTGCTCCTAGCCCCCAGGGCACCTCCTATCTCCACAACCAGAGTTGGGACAGCAGACACCATACTGTTTCATTCTCCAGTGCCTTTGTCCTCCCCAGGGGGTTTTAACGCCTCAGTTTTGTCTGGCTCATTCTCACACAGACATTTTCTAATGCTGGCCAGGACTGCAAGAGCCACAGGGGTCCAGTGGGTCCTGATTGGCCTACATGACTCCAGAGCTGAACATTCTGTGTGGGCAGCCTCCTTGAGAAAAGGGCAGACACAACCAGAGTGGTAGTTTGCCTCCATCTACATTCTTTTTCTCCCCTGTCCCTTCCTCCTCCATGGCTGCTGAGACAGAGAATTGAGGCACCACAGTGAGACTTCTACAGAAAGTGGGGTTCAGAGCTTTCCAGTGGGAGTCCTATGTATACAGAAGGATGCTCAGACTGTGACTTCCCTGCCCACTAGCCCTCCCTGGTGCTGTTTCCCTGGTAACTCCATCAGAGCAGGGCACACCTCGTGCATCAAATCTGCTCGGGCACCCCATGGGCAACTAGGACCAGTGTGCTTCTCCTTGACCTGGTCCGGGATTTATCTTAGGTGACCATGGTCCAGATCCCACACCCCCAGGGCTTGATCACATTTCTTGGTGGCACGAGGAGAGATCTATGGGTTGGCCTCGGGATGTGAGAGTGCCTACATGGGCAGACTGGGGCGGGGGGCGAGGAGAGCATAGTGTGGGTCCTAGGTGCAGTGTAATTGCAAGGTACCCCACACCTCCACAGAAGGCCTGGGTTCTCAGCTCAGGCCAGAATCCTGGACTTTCTGGTTAGGTGAGGCCACTTCAGCCACACTCAGTGGCTTTGTCAAAAAGCTGGAATTAGACCTTTGACCCTTGCTGAAACAGATGCCTTTCCAGCTTTGGTGGAACCTAAAGATAAAGTTTGCCCTACCCAGACCTGCCAAGCCACAAGTTCCCCACCTACCTCTGGCAGAGAATAAGGACACAGCAGAAGTTCTAGCGTCCCACCCACCACCTACAGCAATCAAATTCTTCTTCTGGGGGACTAGAGCTGGTCACAGGACCCCAAAACAACATTGCAGTCTGTTCCTTCTGGAAAGCTCCACCTACTGATAGGGAAGCCAGTTTGCACACCCTTCACAGCATTTACTGATTGACTCAATCATACAGGGTGGTTGACGTTCACCCACAAGTATCACCAACTATCTCAGAGATTAAAATGGACATGCCAATATCTACACAAAAGTAAATCAAAAAAATAAGAAACAACAGCTGCTCCAGATGAGAAGGAATCAATGAAAGAACTGTGGAAATATGAAAAATCAGAGTGAAAGAAGACCCCAAAAGAAAACAACTCTGTACCAATGGAAACCAACCAAAATAAGAATACTGAAATTACCTGATAAGGAATTTCAAAAATGGATTGTAAAGAAGCTCAATGAAATACAAGAGAAAATAGAAACTCAACACAAAACCAAGGCAGGAAATGAATGCAAAATTCACTAAAGAAGGCAAATTACTGAAAAAAAAAAATTAAGCAGAGATTCTGGTAATGAAAAATTCATTTAAAGAAATAAAAACAGTGGAAAGTCTTAAAAATGGGCTAAATCAGGCAGAAAAAAGGATCTCAGAACTAGAACTCACCACCTTTGAGTTAGCAAGTCAGTCAAAGAGAAAGAACAGAGAAATAAGAGGAATAAACAAAGCCTACAAGAAATATGGGATTATGTAAAGAAGCCTAAAATAAGAATCCATAGGCATCCCTAAGGGTGAAGAAGAAAATACATAAGAGCTGGAAAACCTATATAAGGGAATACTTGAGAAAAATTTCCAAGGTCTTCCTAGAAATTTGAACATCTAGGTACTAAAGTGCAATGGACTCCTGGGAAATTCATCACCAAAAGGCAATTACCACAACACACAGTCATCAAACTGCCAAAGATAACATGAAAGACAAACTCCTATGAACCTCCAATGAAGGCAAAAGCATCAGGTAACTTACAAAGGAAAAACTCACTTATCATCACACCAACTATAAACATTTCAACTGAGACCTTACAAGGGAGAAGGGACTGGGCCTTCATTCTCAATCTTCTCATACAGAATAATGGTCAGCCTAGAATTCTGCATTCTGCAAAACTAAGTTTCTTATAGGAGGGAGAAGTAAAGACTTTCTCAGAAAAGCATACGCTAAGAAAATTTGTCAAGACCAGACCTGCCCTGCAGGAAGTACTCCAATCAACATTACTCACTGATCAGCACAACCACCCAAATGCAACTTCAGAGCCCAGATACCACAATGGCTCAGGAGACTCAACAGGAGGAACAGAAATTTACCCCACTTATCAATTCTTTCAGTAAATGTGAAGGAACTCCTCTCTCAAGAGACACAGCCTGGCTGAATAAAAAAATATAAACCAGTACCTGCTATTTCCAATAAATGTGTCTAATCCACAAGAACTAATGGAGACTCAAAGTGAAGGGACAGAAACACTATTCCATGCAAATACAAACCAAAAGAAAACTGGTGTAGTCATTCTCCTATAAGATAACATAGGCTTCAAAGCAACAAAAGTAAAGAAAAACAAAGATCATCATTACATGAAGGTAAAGGGAAACATTCAACGAGAATTCAACATAAAAATTCTTAATGTTTATGCACCTAACACAAGTGCACCCAGATTCATACAGTAAACACTAATAGATCTAAACAAAGTAATAAACAGCAACACTGTAATAGCTGGAGACTTCAACACTCCACTGACAAAACTGGACAGATCTTCCAAGCAGAAATTTAAGAAAGAAATACGGGACTTAAATGAAACTCTAGAGGAAATGGGCCTAACAGACATTTACAGAACATTATACACCAAAACAACTGAATATACATTCTTCTCATCAGCACACAAACATTCTCCAAAACTGATCACATCTTAGGCCACAAAACATGCCTCAACAAATTACAAAAAAAATACCAAATATCTTCTCAGACCACACGGGGATATGATAGGAAATAAACTCCAACAAAAATACTCAATTCTACACAAAGTTGTGTGTAGGGTTAGAAGACCACCCTATATAAGCCACACAAAGGCAAGCCTTTAATGGGTTAAAATGACTTCTGCTAATACAGAAGCAAGAGAGCTGGACTCCCCCTGAGCGTACACAGAGACTGTTTGTCCGGAGGTAAAAGTCCATAAAAACAGTGACTCTGAAAGTATGCTTCCGTTAAGCCCGGGTGGTTAGGGGCTATGAACCCCACCCCTGGTGATACAGATCAGAGGGTGACTTACGTTTACGCATAATATCCTGGAGCCTATAGAACTCTGCTCTATAGAAAAACAAAGTCATAAGTTCATTTTGGATTAACTAAGTGTGTGCTTGAAGGCTTCCCAATTCCCAGTAGCTCTTTACGATCTTTATTTAGATACTTTGTTCAAAAGCTGACGCATGTCTGAGAAGAATGTAAAAACAGAAAGTAATGTGTTGATTTGTAGACTGAATGTTTTTCCACAAGTTAATTTTCCACAAGTTAATGTTTTTCTAATTTTAGTTAGAAGAAGTTAGGTAATAGTTAAAGGCTATAGATCATAGATTAAGTGTGTACGTGACCACTAGTGTATATAAAGTGACCCAAAATAAAGATGATTTGCTACACGCTATCTAAAGAGTGTGTAGTCTGTTTCTTGCATTCCCTAATTATTACAGGTGCAAATTCTACACCTGAGGCAAAGCTGCTATTCCTCGTGTCTCTGTTCCTGCAACAGTTGTAGAAATTAAACAACCTACTACTGAACAGTTACTGGGTTACAGAGGAAATTAAGACAGAAATCATAAGATTCTTTGAACTAAATGTCAAAGGCAACACAAGTTATCACAATCTGTGGGATTCAGCAAAAACAGTCCTAAGAAGAAAATTCATAGCCTTATATGCCTACATCGGAAACACAGAAACACCACAAATTAACAATGTAATAAATTATCTCAAGGAATTAGAAAAGGAAGAGCAAACTAATCCCAAACCCAGCAAAAGAAATAACTAAGGGAAGTACAAAACTAAGTACAATTGATACCAAAATAATTCTACATAAGATTAATGAAACAAAAAGTAGTTTCTTCTTTGAAAAGATAAACAAAATTGACAGACCTCTTGCCAGATTAATCAAAAACAGAAAAGACTCTAATAAACTCAAACAGAAATGAAACAGGAGATATTACATGGAAATATAAAACATCACCTCCAAATACCATAAAACCTGTATGTATATAAACTGGAAAACATTGAGGAAATGGATAAATTCTTGGAAACACACAACCTCCCTAGACTCAATCAAGAAGAAACACTAATAAAAACATCAATATCGAGTAACAAAGTTGAAGCCGCAATAAAAAACCTTTCAACAAAAGAAAGGCCCCAGACCATGTGGTTTTACAACCAAATTTTACCAAATCTACAAGGAGACTTAGTACTTATACTTCAGAAATTATTTCAAAACACCAAAAAGGAAGGAATCCTCCCCACTCATTTATGAAGCTAGCATCATCTTCATATCACAGCCAGAAAAGGACACAACAAAATAGGAAAACTACAGATCAATATCCCTTACAAATATAGAGGCAAAAATTCTCAATAAAATTCTAGGGAACCAAATTCAGCAGCACATCATAAAAATAATCCCCACTGATCAAGTGAGCTTTATCCCAGGGATACAAGGATGTTTCATCATACGCAAATCTATAAATGTGATTTACCACATAAACAGAAGCAAAAACAAAGACCATATGATAACATCAATAGATGCAGAGAAAACATTTGATAAAATTCAGCACCCTTTTATGGTAAGAACTCTTAACAAAATAAGCACAGATGGAACATTATAAAAGTCATACATGACAAAAACCTAGTCAATATCACACTGATGGGGTAAAAACTAAAAGCATTCCCACTTAGACCTGGAACAAGACAAAAGTTGCCTGTCACCACTTCTATTCAACATAGTGGTGGAAGTTCTAGCTAAAGCAATCAGACAAGAGAAGGAAACCAAGGATATCCAAATGGGGACAAAAGAGGTCAAACTATCCCTCTTTGCTGATGATATGACCTTATATCTAGAAAACCCCAAAGAATGTGGGAAGAGACTCCTGGAATTGACAAGTAAATGCAGCAGAGTCTTGGACTACAAAATAAATATATACAAATCTATAGCATTCCTAAACACCAACAACGGTCAAGCTGAGAATTAAATCAAAGACTCAATGCCTTTCACAATAGCAACAAACAAAATGAAATATCCAGGAATAAATTTAGCCAAGGAGATAGAAAACCTCTACAAGGAGAACTACAAGCCACTGAGGGAGGAAATTATGGAAGATGTAAACAAGCAGAAACACATACCACACTCACAGAATGGCACTGTTAAAATGTCTGTATTACTCAAAGTGTCTGCATGTTTAATGCAATCACCATCAAAATATCAGTATCATTTTTTGCACTAGAAAAAAATAACTATGCTTCATCTGGAACCAGAAAAGAGCCTAATAGCCAAAGCAACCTTCAACAATACAAACAAATTGGGAGGCATCACTTTACCAGACTTCAAGCTGTAGTACAAGGCTATAGTAACCACTACAGCATGGTACTGACACAAGAACAGACATGGACCAATGCATAGGAACAGAAAACAAATAAAAAAAAACACGCAATCTCATAAAAAGTGGGCAAAAGACATTAACAGAAACTTTTCACGAAAAGATAGACTAATACCAATAAACATATGAAAAATTGTACATCTCATTATCAGGGAGATGCAAATGAAAAAATAATGAGATATCACCTAACTCCAGCGAGAATGGCTTTTATCAAAAAATTGCAAAACAACAAATGGATGCAGAGAGAAAGGAACACCTATACACTATTGATAGAACTGCAAACTAGTACAATCTCTGTGGAAATTTCCATGGAGATACCTTAAAGAACTGAAAGTAGGTTTACCATTTGATCTCGAAATCCCACTATTAGGTATTTACCCAAAGAAAAAAAGTTTTTATCAAAAAGATACATGTACTCAAATGTTTATTGCTGCACAATTCAACAATCACAAAGACAGGGAACCAACCCAAGTGCCCATCAATACATGAATGGATTTATAAATGTGATGTATGTATACCATGGAGTACTACTCAGCCATAAAAAATGGTCAACATACCTTTTGTAATAACCTGGATGGAACTGGAGACCATTCTTCTAGGTGAAGTATTACAAGAATGGAAAGACAAACACCCCATGTAGTTGCTATTAAGTTGGAACTAACTGATCAACACCCATGTGCACGCACATTTGGTAGAAAAACTCAACAGAAAGTAAACAAGTAGAAGTGGGGAGAAGGGAAGAGGTAAATTCACACCTAACAGGTACAATGCACACTTACAATGCACACTTACAACTTTGACTCAAACTGTGAAAAAAGCAATTCTTGTAACTGTTCGTACCCCGATAATATCTGAAATTTTAAAAATCAATGCAGAATTACCCAATTAATCTGCTAATATTATTACTACAGAAATAACTTTAGAGGTAGTTTATTAAAGAGCACTTTAAATTTATTTTTTGAGTACATGTTTACAATCTGGTTTAACACTTTATTAATATTAATTTTCCTAGTTAGAACCCTGAATAGTAAATAGTTCCTTAAATCCTCCTATTC
>CAUYON010108848.1:0-37761 GCA_963573935.1 Arctocebus calabarensis
AACACACTTGTGGTGCACATTTGAAGGGTCAGGAGAAAACTTCTAAATACGGATCAAAAATGTTTTCACATAGTAAATGAGAAAATCTCATGAATGTTATGTCAATCAGGTTGATAAAAATATCTCAGATTGTATGTGAAGCGCGCACACTGTACCCCATGATTGAATTATTGTACATAGCTATGACTCAATTAAAAAAAAAAAAAAGAAGCTTCTAGTTCTCTGGTAGCAGCAGCTTTTGGGCTCATGAAGGTAGAAAAGCTCTTAGCAGCTTAGGAGCCTGATGACTGCTAGGATGTGTGGTAGTAAACAAACAAACCACCTCACCTACCTTTTTCAATGAACTCCAAGCCTCTTAGGGGTTAGGTCTTACTCCTTCTTGTTGTGCTCCTCAACTTCTGCCTGTGGAATTTCTGATAGGTTCTGGTATTATTCCCTTAAAATTATACCCCATCTATATTTGTCTGTTTTTCTTTTTCAGCTTAAAATTTTTCCTTTCTGAGATGACCTGGTAGCTGAGATCTCTGGTCAGACCTCCTGGCTCCCCTTGTGCCCTGCTTTTTTTGGTCAGTATCATTAAAAGTGAAATTGATTGTGAAGCAGTTCCCTAAATTTAATTTCCTGGCTATTTGGTGTCTATATTAAGGCTAATATTAGTCTGCGGGTGGCTTAGGTGTGACTGGAATGTGGCTCCCTCCCCTGTCCTATGAGTAACCTTCTCTTTCCTATTTATTTCTCTTTTCTATTTATTCTATTCTCTTTTCTATTTATTTCTCATCAATAATCCTGATGTTCTCATGCTGTTCTCAATATGCCCAAACCCTCCACTATGGTGAGCTACTCATCTCTAAAGCCCTAATTTTCCTTTTATCCTCTCCTGTATCTGATTTTTAATTCAAGAAGGTTGCAATCTCTTAAGGATAAATTTTAATTTGTAACAAGGTATCAATGGGTCAACAACTAGTGTGCTCTGTTTCAAGACAACTTTCTCATGTTGGCATTGCTGCCCCTCAATGACAAGTTCAAATATTTAAGAGAAGAATGGAGGAAGATGTAAGATAGGTGCTTTATAGGAACATCCATTTATCCATGAATTTATTTTTCTAATACATTGTAATTAGGCATCAAATGTTTAGCATTGCCAAAAGAACAAGAATGTAGAATCAAAGACCCCAGGATTTACCTGTGATGCAGTAAGCTAACACCAGAAAAGAAAATAGATTTTAAGTGCATCAGAGAGACCCAAAGATGATTTTAGTCAAGTGGAAAAATTTTCTAGTTCACTGAAAATAATCACCAAAATCTTCATATCCTCATGATGTGTATGTGTAATTATCTACATATGCGTGTGTCTATTCTACATGTGTGTTACTATATAGATACACACATAGTTAATATATATCTATATATAATACACACGTATGTGCATAGATATAGATATAGATATCTATATAGATACACACACATACATGATCTAGATATCTATATATATATATCTATATAGATACACACACACATGTAGTTAATTAATCCCAAAGGAAAAAAAATATGCAACAGATTGCCCTTGAAATCTCTGTAGGAATGTGTTCAAACTACAAAAGCGGGGAAGTGCATCCCTAAACCTTTGACCAGTGGAGGAATATCTTCTTAACTCTGGGAAATAATTATCTTTTCATTGAGTCAAATGCCTTGCAGACATCTTTCAGTTCTTATTAAAACCAAGTTAAAAGAAATACACACATATTACACAAATTAAGGAGGAAAGCTTGGAGGTATTTATTCTGTATTAGAATATCATTGTCACACTTTGTAAGTATCAAAAACAGTTTATCTTCACGATCCTTTCAAAATTACCCATACTCTTCAGGCAATGACATTTTAAAGAGGATTTGGCTGACAATAAAAGGCTTTTGATGAAAGAAATTAATTTATGTCAGGACTGCACGATTTCAAAAAGTAGCCATCTGGGATGTTGCATTGCTCTATCAATGACATTACCCTAGTTGAAGTAGAAGCTTGTCCTTGAGCCCTTTATTTCCTAGATTTCTAGGCAAACATAAAAGTGATGGAACTTTTGGTTCATTAGAAAATTCTGGATATATTCACTATGTATTAACAATGGATTACATTGGTTTTTTTTTTAAAAAAAAAAAAAGCAAAACTATTTGAGATGAGAAAAATTTTAGTTATCAACTGGTCTAAAACCTTAGTTTACAAATTGGAACCAGGAGAGATGAAAGACTTACTTTCTGACACATAGTTTGCATTAGAGCCATGATTGACATTCCCAGACCACTCTTTCTTCTGTCCATGGTCCTAAACTCTTTGGGCTTGATTTATCTTTTCATATTTCCATGTTGTATTACAGAAAAATGAATGTAGATAATTTCAGATATAAAAAGGGTGATTGAGGAAATAATATCGTTACTGTCAGAATAAAGATCAGGTAAAAATAAATTTGTGGTCAAAAATGATCTTCTCCAGATTTATTTTAATGTTTTACCAGTTATTGCTTTTTAAGTTGCAAAAAAACTGAGAAATGGTCATTTTACTTAGAAGTTGAGGATCTATATTTTTAAATGTCCATCTCAAATTCATTTCTGAAATAAATAATAATCTATTTTGCTCACAATCTGCTGTTTGCTCATGGCTCAGACTAGACAGTTTATTGCTTTTCATGGCTGTATCTATCTTTTGTATCCCTATTTATCTCTATAACTCTCTTGTAGACAGTGAAATAGGTAGATAGATTAGATAAATAAATATGTCACTAGATGATAGATGGTTATAAAATTGTAGAAAGATAAAATATTTATTTTTGTGAATAATTTTTATAAAAATATACATAGTCTTTATAATGAGAAGTTAATAATGTAAAAGATAAGTTTCACTATTTTACAAGAATGACTATAACTACTTGGTAATTTTGATTGTCTCCAGAAGGTCATAGAAACTAACAATCTCTGTGATTAGGAACGGCTAAACTCCTATAGGCCTATGGGGCTGTTTCTAACAAATCATCTAAAGACAATAATTTTGGATGGTAAAATGAGACACAGACTACCTATGGGTGACAGATGAACTAATTATCATCATCTCAAGGTTTTACATACTCACATCTTTCAATGACTTTAAGAAATTGCACAACAAAGTTTTCTTAACAAACTCAGAATTAGTTTATAAATTTTCACCAAATAGATTGTACTGTTCACTGACAAACATAAAATGTAATCCCTTCTTATCTACATTACAAGCTTCTTGAAGTCGTGGCTGATTCTTTCAGTGCATCTGAATAGTCATTAATTTGACAAATATTTGTTGAGCACCTAAGTTGTTCTAGGCATTATGTTTAATCCTAGGGATAAAGTGGGGGAAAACAGCAAAATCACTGCCCTCAAGGATACTACATTCTACTGCTCACATTTTATATTCCATAGTCTCCTGAACCAATCAGTTAATAAAATAATTTTAGATTAATGTTTATTATGTACAAATTACTACATGGTAACATAGGCTTGAAAAAGACCACCCAACATAGGAAGGCATTTCTGAGAAGCTGACATTTGAGCTGAGACCTGAATTACAAGAAGTATCCTAACAGTGTTGCAAATCTTCATCTTGATGAATACAACTATTGAAACATTATTTAGATTTATGTAGTTATTTTTATCATATATAGTCTCTATAGCCACAGGGACATTTAAAGGACATATAAATAAGCCACTAATTCTCAGATTAGAAAACTAAATGTTTCTTATATCCTGTCTTTCCAGATGGAAAATTATTCTCAAATTAAGAAATGACATCAGGGAAAAAAATAAAATACAGATTTTATCTTTGTTAATACCTCTGAAATATTTAAGATATTTAATGAAAGATTGTTTCAACCAGACAAAACATTCTTAAGAATATGCCTAATAGATTATTTCCATTATGTAATAGGGCTTCTATGAAGCTTAAGGACATTGTTCCACAGTAGTCACATGGGGATTCAAAGGCAGAGATCTACTTATCAAGAAGACATGTATGCATATTCTTTTACCTAAAGGACTAGACTGTAAATGGAGTCACAAGTAGTCTACCAACTTTTAAAAGTAATTATATTAATTTGTACTAAATGAAAAAGATAGCATTATAAAATAAAAAATGCCTCTTCATGCCCCCAAGTCATTTAGAGAGGAAGCAGGCTGAGAAAACTACTCAGCTATAGGGTTATTTTTTAAGGAAAAGAAAGGATGGCACAAAAGGTTGGTACCAAGAGCTCTGAGGGTGAAGCAAGGAGCTATCACAAACAACTTCGACATAGTGATACAGAGAACATGAAATCAAGGAACTGCAATGTGTGCCTGACAGGATTTCAGATTTGACATGTAACAGTGACTTCTGTGCCTTTCCCTTTTTGAATAACCTCTATAATGTTTATCTTTTGCCTCTCCCAACACTGTATATCAGGTACATGGAAGCAGAAATCTGTATGTGGGAAGACATCTTGTCTTTTTAGTTAAATAACACTCTCCCCTTTTACACACACACACATACACATGATACATGCCTACAGTGTTGGCATAGACATTTTCAAAAGGAAAAGAACTTTATTTTCAGTACATAATTTATAATAAACATGTATGATATAAGAATCTAACAATATAAAAGAAAAATAGGTAGGGCATGGTGGCTCAAGCTAGTATCCTAGCACATTGGAACACTGAGCCAGAATGATTACTTGAGGCCATGTGTTCAAGATCAGTCCAAGGAAAAGTAAGACCTCATCTGTACAACAAATAGGAAAATTAGCAGCTACTTGGACGCTGATACAGGAGGATTGCTCAAGCCCAGAAGTATGAAGTTGCAGTGAACTATGATCACTCCACTGAACTAGCTATAGGTGGATGGCAGAGCAGGATCTTTCCTGTCTCAAAAAAAAAAAAAAAAAGGAAGGAAAAGAAAAAAAATAACATTTCTGATATAAAATACTAATAAATGATTATTTAACACTGAATCCAGGAGATCACATATCTGTCTCTAAGTAGGAATGACTTAATTCCTATGTAGGTCTCTTGAGCTGTTTCTAATAAACACTCCATAGAAAATAGTTTTTGTAGTAAATTCAGCAATTCTCTTCACTTATATACACACATACTCCTCAACAACTCTAAGAACACTGACTTTTAACTTCTCTAAAGACTTACTATATAGAATTTGTCTTACACAGTTTTGCAAAATAGTATGTAGCATTGACTGCTAAACATGAAATAGTCTTATCTTCTTAACAACATTAAATCGCTTTTAAGGCAGGGAGAATGCTGTGATAAAGTGGTGAACAAGACAAGTGAAGTCCCTGCTCTGATGTGGCTTGCATTCAGCTCAAAAAACATAGATTACAAACATGCAAATTCAAACATTAATAAGTTCAGAAAAATGCACAGATAAAAAATGAAATAAGAAGTAAAATTCCTCTATGCTGCCACTCAATCTAAGTCTACATAAAGGGTAAAGGTAGATTTTGTAACATTTGTTCTTCTCTTTAAACATCTACTATAGTACATATGGAAGAGGAAGTAAAATGATGAAACAGTCAAAAAATGCACACAGCTACAAGAATAGTAAGTTTTCATGGTCTCAGGCCACATGTGTTTCTGTGTGTTATTTACCTAATGCAGAACTCAATTTTAATCTCAAATCTATTTTCTGGTGGAAAGTTTTGCTTCTACCAGAGGAAGGCATACAGGTTACTTCCCAGAATGAAAGAAGTGCACATGACATGGATATACCATAACAGAAGATTCACAAGACGACAATTTCACTCAAACAAGGTGAAAACACTACTGATCCCAACTAGCTACAAGTGTTACTAATCATAGGTAATCTGTGACTATAGGGGAGAAAGTTCTTAAAAATTTCTGTTAGAGTCCTATCCCTTGTGGGAACACAAGCAAACCTATGGTTTAAAAGTTCCACATTTATGGACAAAGATCCTAGAAGAAGTGAAAGTCATTTCAATTTAGATTGGGAAAAAGAAAGAAGCTTTGGATATGAAGAACTTCCTTAACAAAAAATAAGAGAGACTATGGACAAAGACAAAGTCTTCAATAAAGAGGTTTGGTAAAATAATGATGTTTAAATTAACTATGCCATAACATATTTAAGGCATATATGGTTTTACTTGGTTAAGTTTTTGGTGATCTTTGTAAAGGTCGAAATTAAAGTCATTAAAGGTAAAGTTTCAATTCAAGATGTAAAATAGTTGGTCTCTAACTGGCAATATGAATCAAAATACTGGCTCCTACAATTGTCAGATGAAGAAGGAAGCATGAAAGTCAAAAAAAAAGGGGGCACATATTGACTTATTCCATCCTTGTCATATTATCTGCTATACCAGCACAATGATGACAATGTACCTGGCATTCAGTAGTTTTTTCCCTGAATAACAAGAGACTACAGACATAAGATAAATCTTCTTCACTTGAAACACTAGAGGGTACCTGCTATACAGTGCAGGCAGGAGAAGGAAACACTGGGCAAAGAACAACCGCGACATGGATAAATGTGCTAGTGAGCATCTGTGACTTAAAACTTCAAATTTTCAAATTTTTCTGTTATTTTTGATTCAGAGTGAAGTGGGGTAGGATTTATGGATGTCCAAATGCTGAAAATGTTGAAATAGCTTTGCAGAAATCATCATTACTGTTTAAACAATATTAGAATCATAGTGCATAGTAGTAATCATCCAAATGGGTATTGCCTATTTCTTCTGAGCACTGTCTTATACTCTGGACTCAGAGATCTACAAAAATAGCAGTAGTAACTGTGATAGCAACAAGCACCATCACACACACACACACACAAAAAAAAAAAAACAGCAAAAATAACCACATCTGAGTCACTTTTCTACCAATAAACAAACGTACAGCATTACACAGAATAGAAACCATTCATAGACATCCTTAAGTCTTCTGACTGCAAAAGTATATTATTTGAAAGTTAAAATATTTATGCTTTTGGTATCAAAAACATTAATTTTCTTAATCTTTTATCTGAAAGTGAAGTTGTTCAGCAAATAAATTGTCCTTAATTCTCTACTAATCTTAGGTGCCTGATTTCAGTCTGATGGCCACTGCATCTGTCTTCCAATATTTTCACAGGACGCTAGAACTACCTTCTTACTTCACTCCACATATTTAGTGTTATTGTCAAAATAGTCTATTACATGTCACCTCTACACTGCTATAGAATTTTCTCTTGGTGATTATTTGTTGAGTTATAGAAAATTGGTAAAATAATTTATATCAATATAAATTATAATATATAATATAATTTTACTGCAAACTTAACACTAGATACATCATTAATTTCCATGAATATTTTGTCTAATAAAAATTGTGATGAAAATTGATACAGGTTTCAAAGTCTTAGTACTTTCTACAACCACTAGTCAATTCCTTTGTTATTTTAGTTGCTTTTATTTTTTTTCTGTATGTATGTGTGTGCATATTTGTATCAACTAAATTGGTTAGTCAATCTAGTGAAAAGGGTAAAATTAGTTAAATGTGTATTCTCAATCAGAAACTCAATTTACCTTCAAGGACATAACACAAAATATAACATGAAAGTAGCATGAGAAGTAAATAAACAAATTTGGCAAGTTGACCAAAGACCAATCATCTTGGAAAATGGAAAAGTCACGTGATTTATAATGCAGTAAGCCTTCTCAGAATGTGACATTCAATTATCTTAAAATCAACAGTATATTTCATTCTTATTTTAGTCATTTGAAAACAGAGAAGTAAAAGAGATCATCTCTGAATACTACCAGAAACTCTATGCCCGGAAATTTGACAATGTGAAGGAAATGATCAATATTTGGAATCACACCCTCTCCCTAGACTTAGCCAGGAAGAAAGAGAGCTCCTGAACAGCCCCACAGCCTTTTACTGAGATGATGTCTTCATCTAGCCCTAGCCCGGCTGCAGCACCTTTCTGAACCTCCCATTGCTGCAGCGCAAGAGGAGAGTGTAAGCTTGAGCCGGATGAGCTCCTTGCCCACTGTTCATCCACAGTCCCTCAGGCAAGCTTGTGGAAATTATATGTGCACATTACAAACACAATCTAACTGCCTGAAGCAAGTAGTGTAACACAAAACCCATTTTCCTAAATTTATCCGAGAGTTTCTCTAGTCCTGCACTGTCCAATATGATACCTACTAAGCACATGTGGCTGCTTCATTCTAAATTTTAATCAATTAAAATAAGAATCCTATGTACTCAATTCTGATATGAGGACAACTAAGGTCCGAGTACACAATGGAGGTGGGGGATGGGGAGAGCTGAGAAAGGGAAGGAGAAAGGGAAGGGGGTCAGGGGTGTGGTACACCTTTGGGGGGTGGGACACAAATATAAGAGAGTCCTTATCTAACAAAAGCAATCAGTGTAACCTGGTTCTGTGTACCCTCAATGAATCCCCAACATTAAAAAAAACTAGATAAAATGTAAAACTCAGTTCTCAGTCACACGACCCACATTTCAGGTACCTACCAGCCACATATGGCAAGTGACTACCATGTTGGCCTTCATCTCTCTCATTAATACAACCCAGTGGGGAGTGTGCTGCCCCAAACCTCTGAGTTTTCAATAACTATACCACAGGCTTCCATTTCTGAAACAAAGAAATCTTCCATTTAGCCTAAAAGCCATGTCTTGCAAAAAATGATCAATACAAGTGAAATTACACAGCAATGAATGGAGAAGTGATTTTTCCATCAGTATTTGGGACCATTTAAAATTGGTAGAAAATTATACAGGACAGCAGTTTCTAAAATGGCCCCATGCTTGAGAACCTAGGTCAGCACTCTCCAAGATATATTCCCTCCAATGTGGATTACCTTGATCATGAAATTATTGTATCGATTTTATCCTTTTTGAAGAAGTATAACAAAAATTATGTCTGGCTAAGACTTAAGCCTCTGTAAGATTCCTCTCAAGAAACCAAAGCGTTAGTTCCTTGGTTGAAACTGAAAGCAAATATGATAGAGAACCTGCACTTACCTATATAGCACATAAACCTTGCTGGGCCAGGATGTGGCCTGATCTCTCAGGAATGAGCCTGTGCTGCTTAGTCCTTAACTGAATTTGTATTCTCCAAGTCAAAGACTCTTTCTCTCATTCTTTTAATCAGTCTGGGGCCATAGAATGAGGAAGAAAAAGAAACAAGGTTTTCAATGCCAAACATTTTAAGAGAGAGGGAAAGAGAGGGAAAAAAGTAAGTTAAGATGAATTGAAATCCAGAAAACAGATTGGGTTTTATGTATATACAGGGTGTCCCTAAAGTTCATGTACTAGCCACTTTTTTGCAATTAACACAAGTCTGCTTAAGCTAGCTAAGCCTTGTTATTGAGTGAACAGGCTCACTGCCTGTTATGTACAGAAAACATTATGTGGCACTAGATTTTGAGAAAAGAAAGGCTTTTATTGAAAAACCGGTCACCAAGTAGACAGGCATACTCTCAAATCTTTCTCCCTAGTTTGGGGTCTGGGGTAAATTTATGGGCTGGGAGGGAAAAGGAAACGATTTAGTAATATTGGCTGCCAGATTCTGATTGGAGGCCTTTAAATTTGATCATATAAGGAAAGGCATGTTGAAGTGCATTTGTGCCCCGGATCTTCTAAGCCAGTGGTTAGAAGATAAAATTGGGGTCACCACAACATGAGAAACTGTATTAAAGGGTTGCAGCATTAGGAAGGTTGAGAACCACTGTTCTAGGCTAACAGCCCCTGCTTCCAAAAGATTTCCAGTGTTCGGATGCTGGTCATGTCCTGATCTTCTTCCTTCCAAGGGAAGAATTTGTTGATTCTGACTATTTCTAGAGGTCAAAGATTTTTCTATGGCATATTCCTGGGCTACATAACTTGTACTTTGGGGTTTTTTGATCCCAAAAAGCTAACCTGCCATTTTGTTATCAACAGAATAGGCCCAATTTGGGCTGGTCCCATGGTTATAGCCTCATCAAACTACTCTTTCCAGGATGAGAGCATCTTTACCAGTCTGGACCATGACGAGATGCTGGAGACAGTATCCACATCTTTTGAGGTTCTATCGCTTGCATACCTGCTTGCCAGAACCCATTTCTCTTCTAGACAGAAATCAGTTGGTTGCATGGAACAGAAACTATCTTAAGTAATTTCAAGTGAAGGTGAGTTTATTGTAAAAGAACTGGCGGCCACCGCAACTCCCAAAGAAGTCTGTTGAAACAATTTATTGAGTCTGGAGCCCTTCCTGAATAACAAGAAGAAGGGACCATTAAAGGATAATATAGCTTATTTATTATTTCAATAGCTTCTGAGGCAGAACAGGAAAGAAACCAGACCTCTTTTCTGCACAATAATAGGGCCCACTAACTCTGGGGAAAAGGCAAGACACCCTTCTAATTGAGGAAATAGATCCTTTTTCAATTATGAGTTTAGATTGCACTCTCTAAAAATTAGTATCTGCTCCTGAGAGGAGTGCATGAGCTAATAGGACGATTCTATTAATCACATAAACTGACATGATTCCTGTTCACTTATGTAGGAATATTGAAAAGGAAATGCAATCAGGATGATCTAAATCCACAACTAATTTCAAACCTAGAGGCTCTTTTTCCTTTTCCACCCCCACGCCATCCCTTTACACACAATTCTGCAAGACTTGGTGGCAATAGGTTTCATTTTTAGCTGATTAACATTCTAGGAACTCTACTTCATATTGGCACACTCAAACTTGGGAGTAATTTAGGTTAAAAATGGTCAATTTGAAGAGAGAGAGAGAATGCCAAGAAGTGAAATCCCCTCTTGTGGGTAGGTGTGGGATTTTTCCAAGGAAATTGGGAGGGTTTCTAATTGAACAGATTTTAAAAGGAGACCCATGGAGCAGGAAAAGTTGTACATCTAAAAGACAGCGAGCTTGTGAAGGATCTGGATTGGTGAAAACCATCCCTTTGAGAAGTAAAGAGAAAGTCTAAGGTAGAAGTGTTTTTTTGTTTGTTTGTTTTTTTAGACAGAGTCTCACTATGTTGCCCTCAGTAGAGTGCTGTGGCGTCACAGCTCACAGCAACTTCAAACTCTTGGGCTTAAGCAATTCTCTTCCCTCAGTCTCCCAAGTAGCTGGGACAACAGGTACCCACCACAATGCCCTATTTTCTTATTGCAGTTGTCATTGTTTTTTAGATGGCCTGGGCCAGGTTCAAACCCGCCACCTTTGCTGTATGTGGCTGGTGCTGTAACCACTGTGCTCTGGGCACCAAGCCAAAGTTAGAAGTGTTTTGTGCATCCCTTGTCTTCAATGGAGAAATCTTCATGTAACCACTTCTAAAACATTCTTATTCTTCAGTGAAGAAATCTTCATGTAACTACTTAGGCTATCAGCAATTTTAAAAAGACTAGAAAGAGAGAACTGTAAGGGAAAGAAAGATTTCCCCCAACCTCATCTCCTCCTTTTTTTTTGAGACAGAGCCTAAAGCCGTCTCCCTGGGTAGAGTGCTGTGGCATCATAGCTCACAGCAACCTCAAACTCCTGGGCTTAAGCAATTCTCTTGCCTCAGCCTCCCACGTAGCTGGGACTACAGGTGCCTGCTGCAACACTCATCTATTTTTTAGTTGTAGTTGTCACCTTTGTTTGGGAGGCCTGGGATGGATTTGAACCCGCCAGCTCTGGTGTATGTGCCTAGCGCCCTAGCTTCTTAAGCTACAGGTGCTAAGCCCATCTCCTCCTTTGATTTACTGAAGAGAGATATCAAGGCATCTGGCTCTGCAGAGGTGACAGATTCTTGAAGGGCAATAAGACTGAAGCTTTTCCATCTTACTGTAAATTAGAGGGTGCTACCCTCTAAAAAGAGATGGGGGGTGGTGGGCATTGGCAATGATCAGATATCATCTGTTTAAAATTAGTTCTTTTTTCTGCCCGATATGATATGCAGGAATAAAATTAATTCTAATCCTAGTTTCAAATCCAAAGTTCCATCTACTCTAATATACCCACACCACACACGCATTCAGGGTTCCCACATGCCTTCTTGCCGTGTCAATTCTTTCACATGAATCTGGTGTCAAGCATTTTTCCTTCCTCAATTTTCACAAAGAAATGCATTCTGAAGGTTTGGAGGGTTGGTGATAGGAAGTATCACATTTTGGAACTCAGAAAATGATACCCCAAAGTGAAGGCTTCAAAAGCAGCCTCACAAGCAAAGTTTCTCTCTGATCTTCCCTGCTGCCTCTCACCCCTGATTTTCTCCCAAAGCAAGTCATAGAAATTAGAATCCTGCCCGGGCGCAGTGGCTCACACCTATGATCCTAGCATTCTGGGAGGCCAAGGCGTGTGGGTTGCTTGAGCTCAGGAGTTCCAGCCTGAGCAAGAGCAAGACCCCATCTCTACTAAAAACAGAAAAACCAGCTGGGCATTGTGGCAGGTGCCTGTAGTCCCAGCTACTAGAAAAGCAGAGGCAAGAGGATCGCTTGAGCCCAAGACTTCAAGGTTATTGTGAGCTAAGATGATGCCACAGCACTCTGCTCAGGGTGACAAAGTGAGACTCTATCAAAAAAAGAAAGGAAGGAAGGAAAGAAAGAACATTTTAAAAATTAGAATTCTTCTTGCCCAAGGTGGTTTATAGAAACCAGAACCTTTCTCCCCAAAAGCTAGCCATAAAACCTAAAAATATCACTCTCACTTTCTTTCACCTTTTGTGCAAGAGTTGGCCAAAAAGAATTCCCAGGCCTACATTGTTTGATAGTAGAACATAAGACCCCTGTTTCAGAAGAGGTCCTGCCCCATAGCTGAGAGGAAGGAAGGCTGCTCAGAGAGGCCAAGAGGAATCTGAACAGGCAGCCTTGCTGAGTTTTCCCATTCAGTCTATTCCCACTGGGTAGTACCCTTTTTATCCGACCACATTTTTTTTTTAAAGCAAGTGTGAAACAAAGTTTATTGAGGAAGAGAAAGATAGGTTTACAGAGTAAGATATAGGTTTACAAAGCAAGATGCATTTACCATAGACAGCAAGCAGAACCCATTGCCACTGGAAGTAGGCAAAGAGGCCCCAGTCACATTTCTTCTCGGCTTTTCATTCCTCGTCAAACATAAGTGTGAAGAGGGACAGTTTTCTACACACCCACACAAGCGAAAAACACAAATTCAAGTGGGAGGGAAGGAGGAAAGAAAGAAGGTAGAGGGGAGGAGGGCGGGGGATTGGTGTGCTCTCACCTAATAGGCACAATGTAAGGTTGTGTGGCACACCTCCTGGTTGAAGGGCTCAACTACAACGGGGACTTTACCTACCAAATGCAAACCATGTAACCCAATCGTTTGTACGCTCAGATCAATCGGAAATAAAAAAATAAAAATAAAATAAAATTTTAAAAAGTGAAGAATCTTATTTGCCTTGTATCTTTGTGTCTGCCTGCAGAAGGCTTCCATGTCATATAAAACTATGATTAAACAGGCTCAGCGCCTGTGGCTCAACGGGCTAAGGCGCCAGCCATGTACACCTGAGCTGGCGGGTTCGAATCCAGCCTGGGCCTGCCAAACAACAATGACGGCTACAACCAAAAAATGCCCGGGCGTTGTGGCGGGTGCCTGTAGTCCCAGCTACTTGGGAGGCAGAAGCAAGAGACTCGCTCAATCCCAGGAACTGGAGGTTGCTGTGAGTTGTGATGCTAGGGCACTCTACCCAGGGTGACAGCTTGAGGCTCTGTCTCAAAAAAAAAAAAAAAAAAAAACTATGATTAAATAAATCTGTGATACTTTTCTCTTATTAACTTTTCTTTTCTTATGGAAGTGTTGACTGTGACCCTTATGATAGGGAGGAAATTGATTACAACCTCTCTGCCCCTACAAATGTCACAAACTCTACACACCACACTCTTGCTCTCCAGAGTAATCAGCAAATGCTTTTTCTTTCCCCTGCCAATATTCTGCCCATACTCAGATCCCTTGGCTTCTTAATTTCTACTGCAAATGAGTTTGTCAAGAAAGTTCTTAAAAAAAAAAAAATCCAGTGTTTCTCTTGAGCATATCTGATGAGTATAATTTCCTCCATGTCCTAAATTTAGGGTCAAATGACCATTCGTGGAGTGTAAAGGCAAGAAAAGTTTGGGGAACTAGAATAAGGCTAGAGAGCCACCTGTCTCTCTCTGATTTTCATGAACCTTCCAATCTCCATCCTCTCCTCTCTCTTTGCCTGCTCCATTCTGCTCCTGGTGCCTACCAGCCAGTGATTGCCATCACTGTGTGTCACAGGTGAATTTCTTTTCTATTTTAGAGACAGAGTTTCACTCTGTAGAGCACTGTGGCATCACAGCTCACAGTAACCTCCAGCTCTTGGGCTTAGGTGATTCTCTTGGCTCAGCCTCATGAGTAGCTGGGACTATAGGCACCTGCCACAACACCCGGCTATTTTTTTGTTGCAGTTTGGCTGGGGCTGGGTTCAAACCTGCCACCCTCGGTATATGGGGCTGGCACCCTACTCACTGAGCCACAGGCACCACCCTGAATTTCTTGAGAGATGATGAAAGGGAGCATCACACTGGTAGCCTTGAGTCAATCTAATCAGCTGTTGCCCAGCTGTTGATGGAATGAGATGAACATGGTTAGTATGGCCAACCCTCACAAGGTCTGTGTGCCAGGGAGGCATGGAAGTTTGTCTCATCAAGGTAGCCAGTCTATTTATCTTTAGTGGTGGATAGAGGATTTGGATGTCTCAATAAATAATACCCTGTTGTTCTCTGCCCAAGTTGAGCCAAATGAGAAATAAAACAAAAGAAGTAGGCCAATGAGAGACCAAAATGATAAAAATATCACTGACAAAGCTGATAATGGTAAATGTGGCTATATTATTTCGTAAATGGGCTTCTTGATCCTGAATTCTAGAATTAGGGAGACCAATGCCCCCCAGCCCTGCCAATGGTAGAAGATAATTATGGCTTCCTCCTTGATTTATGCAGATGAGTCAAGATCAACCATGACATAAAATGGTATAATGGACAGTGAAAACTAAGAATAGGGGCGGGCAGGAGGTGAGTAAAGAATAAAAAATTACCTATTGCATACAATATACACCATTCTGGAGAAAAGTATACCAAATTCCTTGACTTCAGTATTAAGCATTGTATCTATGTAACAAAAAACACTTGTACCCCCTAAATCTATTGAAATAATAATAAATAAACAAATAAACTAATTAATTTAAGACAGATTGACCATGTATTGATAATTGTAAATGTGGGTAATGGGTACATGGCTCTTTATACTATTATCTCTCCCATTCAAATATTCTGCATTTAACACCTTTTAAAGGAAAATCCAATCATGCTCTTGTATCTCTTCTCTCCTCCCTCAGAGAGAGATATATGAAATATTCTTGTGTTTCACTGAAATGTAGAAATTTGCAGTGATGCCACCTCAGTCATTAGACCCTATTTAAGGGGTTTTTATTTCCATTCAGCCTGCTGAAAATCTCCTAAATGCAGTATACCTATTGAGCCCCAAGCTTTGTCATCCCAGCATATACCCCAAGTTCAGGCCTATTGCTTTGTGGCTTCTAAGACTACAGTGCTCTGCTGTGTTGGAAGGGGTGCAATTTTAATCCTCTTCCTCAAGTGGCTGCCACCACCGCCTCCTGCTAAATAATGTCTGAGGCCCAAGAAACCTTCTTCCTGGGGAAATTCTCCTTATCTCTGCATTCATCCCCCCTAGAGAATGAACACCACCCAAGTCCCAAACTAAAGATGTTGTTGACACTTTGGGAATTTGTGCCCCTATTAGTAAGATGATGAACCATCCTGTTTTACCACTGAATGTAAGACATTCAATGCTAAAACCAGGAGAACCAGAATGATTGGCCATCTAGCTCAGCCCTAATAAAAACCAGTCAATAACTCAGCCATGGGCCTCCTTAAGACACTGTCTTTTCTTGACATTTGAACAGTCTAGGCCTTCAAGAGCAGTTCTTCCTACCACTTTGCAGTGATGTCACCTCAGTCATTAGGCCACTGCTAAATAATAACTTCCAAGTGGTAACAGTTCATCCTACCACTTGAAAGTTTATTTTTCTAACCTATTCCTCTAGATTTTGTTTTGTGGCTAATACTAACATAGAAAATCAATAAGTTGTAGTTATGCCAAAACCAGAACTCACTCTTTAAAAGTTCCCAACCAGAGTTGGATAACACCACCCAGCATGTATTCTCACAACAAACCAGCATTCAACCCAAACCTACACCTAGTTCATAATTTTTCTTCTTGGTTCTATATTAACATGTCACAGCTCTACTATGCCTTCTCTTAGAGCCCCAGTGCATAAACATTTAAGTCATGTTTTCTCAGGACACAGAGAGTACCTAAACCTTCACATACAATAAGGTATATTATCTAGAAATTCCTAATGATGTTTTAAGTACTTTACAATGATCTTCCTGGCCTTCCTCTCAATCTATTCAGTATTTTTATTTTATTTTATTTTATTTTATTTTATTTTATTTTATTTTATTTTATTTTTTAGAGACAGACTCTCAGTCTGTCACCCTCGGTAGAGTACCATGAAGTCACAGCTTATAGCAACCTCCAGCTCTTGGGCTTAAGTGATTCTCTTGTCTCAGCCTCCCAAGTAGCTGGAACTAAAGGTGCCTGCCACAACACCTGGCTATTTTTTTGTTACAGTTTGGCTGGTGCCGGGTTCGAACCCATCACCCTCAGTATATGGGGCCGTTGCCCTACTCCACAGCCACAGGTGCTGCCCATTCAGTTTTTTTATAACCAGTTGTTGTGTCTGTCCCCATCTTGAAGGAGCGAGTCCCAATTTTCTCAAATTATTCTCTCTGTCTCTCTCTTTCATTTTGACATGCTGCATCTTATTAATTTTCTAGATCTGTATCCCTTTTGAAGGAGGAGGATCACATTTCAGCCAGCTCTGAAATCTAGGCCTTTTCATCTTGTTAGATTTATTTAGGACCTCATCACTGTTTCTGAGCTAATAATAACTCAGACAGCTCATCTCTTTCTGATACCCTCTTTGAGAGCAATTAAATCTAGTTGCTTCCCCTTTCCTGTTTATATTCATCTATCTTGTCTTCTCAACATGTAATAAGAAATAGCATATAAGCCTGAGATAAGCCATAATAATTTGAAATTGTGGTTTCCTTTCTTGGACTAAGAAATATTTCAAAATATTTTAACAGATCAGATTTGGACCAGAGTATCTACACTGGTGAATACAACAACTAATAAATAATTGTTCTCTTCCCCCTATATCTCAAAGACTCAGATATAGAAAGACTCTCTTTTCTCTATGACCAAAGCCCATTCAGCTGCCGCTGCTTTCTAAGGCACTGCAGCTCACCAGCATCTCCATGGCCCTCACATGGCCCTGTACATATGCTAACTCTCCTGCCTGTGTGGTTCAATGATAACATTGCACATTATACACAAGGCTCTCACTTTTGCTATGATTGTACCTTTGCTGAGACTAGTGTAACTGGCACACGCTTTATAGACCTTGTGTAGCAGACATCTGCTGAAGTGAACTGAGTGGTCCCTCTACCCTCTTTCCCAAAGTAGGCTAAGACCTGCCCTTATGAATAAGGCCACACACAAATACCTTTATAGAACCATTTTGGCTAAAGGCAGGCAAGACCTACCTACTGTTTCCCTAAGGTCAGTCAACCTAGGGATAAAATCTGAGAGTTGTAGGGACAAAGGTGAAAATCCCATATACTGATAATGAAAACTTGAAGCTTCCTGCCCAGTTACAACTGATAAAAATCAACTACATCCTTTTAAAAATCCAGCTTCATGCCTTAATGCAAGCTTCCATAAACCACTGCCATCACAAATTCATGCTTACTAAGTCCAAAGCAAAAGCCTTAGACCTTGGCTGGGCACAGTGGATCACACCTGTAATCCTAGCACCCTGGAAGGCTTAGGTGGGAGATAGCTTGAGCTCAGGAGTTCAAGACCAGCCTGAGCAAGAGCAAGATCACATCTCTAAAAATAGAAAAATTAGCTGAGTATTGTGGTGGGCACATATAGTCCCAGCTACGTGGGAGGCTGAGGCAGGAGGATCACTTGAACCCAGGAGTTTGAGGTTGCTGTGAGCTAGGCTTATGCCATGGTACTCTAGCCTGGGGCAACAAAATGAGACTCTGTCTGGGGGAAAAAAAAAAAAAAAGGCCTTGGACTTTGACCTCACCAAAAAGCTTGTAATTGACTCTCCAAATTCTACTCCCTATTTATTTCTAAAGGCTCCTGATACAATGAATCAAATGGTTTAACTTCTGTGGACCTCAATAAATAGCCTCTAAGTTCAAAACCAATTAAAAGGTAGAAACCAATATATTTCTTTTATTACTGATAAAGTTAATATTAGAAAAGGGCCTTACATCATCGGATAAGTGAAGGTTCAATATTAAATCCCACAAATAGAGAGAGGTTTACTCATCCAGTCATAAATCCTTCTAGAAAACTGAGGTCTGCCAATTGGGACAAACACCTATAGAATATCCCACAAAATGTGTGTTTCTCTCCCAAAGAGAGAGTACTAGAGGAACTAAACCAGTATGCTTGGTTTGTTCTTGCTGAATTTATCACTCAACTAAGTCACTGACTTCTTTTCTTGGGAGAGAGGCCAGTACTCTAGAGGAGCTCCTGCCACATGAAATAAACCATTGAGTGGAGAAAAGCACTTTCCTCCAACAGTGTTCAAGCTTAATCATCCTAATGCAGTGTCTTTCAACCTTTTTATCTCACAGCATGGTTGAACCTATAGTTAAACTTCTGCAGCACATTAAAATTATGTTGATCAAAAAATAAAAAGAGGGAGGCACCTGTGGCTAAGTGAGCAGGGCGCCAGCCCCCATATGCCGGAGGTGGTGGGTTCAAACCCAGCCCCAGCCAAAAACTGCAAAAATAAAATAAAATAAAATAAAATAAAAAATTAAAAAATGAAAAGAATATAGTTATTGCCCTTTGAACTTCTTTTGAAAATAATTTAATTAATTGTATTTAAAACTTTTTGCAGCACACCACACTGGTTGAAAAATCACTAAATGGGTAAAGAAAATGGGGTATATGGCTCAGCATCTATAGCTCAGCAGCTAGGGCGCCAGCCACATACGCCAGAGCTGGCCAGTTCGAATCCAGCCCAGGCCTGCCAAATAATAACAACTACAACAAAAAAATAGCTGGGCATTGTGACGGACTCCTGTAGTCCCAACTACTTGGGAGGCTGAGGCAGGAGAATCACTTGAGCCCAAGAGTTTGAGGTTGCTGTGAGCTGTAATACCAAGGCACTCTACCGAGGGTAACATAATCAGACTGTCACAAAAAAAGAAAATGGGGTATATATTCAGCCTTTATAACGAAGGGAATCCTATCATTTGTGACAACATGGAAAAACATGAAGGACATTTTGTCAAGTAAAAAAAGCCAGGAACAGAAAGAAAAATATCCCATGATTTCATTTATATGTAGAATTTTAAAAAGACAAACTCATAGAAGCAGAAAGTAGAACGGAGCTCACCAGGAGCTGGGGTGGGAGTTGGGGATGGCCAGCTGGGAGACTGGGGAGATGATGGTCAAAAGAAAAAGATTCTTCCAGTAGACAAGAGTAATAAATTCAAGAGATTTATTGTGCAATACAGTAACAATGTATCATGTAGTTGAAAATTGCTGTAAATTTTTTAACCACAAAAAAAGGTAAGTATTTGAGATATGTTAATTAGCTCAATTTAACTATTCCATGATGTATTCAAATATCAAAATGCCATGTTATACACTGAAGAGCTATATAATTTTTATATATCAATTAAAACTTACTTACTCATGTATTAAATTGATCAACCTAAACAACACTAGGACACCTTTTCTCTCTTTCACTATGTGTCATGAGAAATGTGAAATGACAGATTCCAATTTAGTGGAATTATTATTACAGTCTCCTAGTGGGAATGTTCTTGACTTAGGAAGCAAAAGAATCTTGGTGTCAGAAAGCCAATATTTTTTAGAAAAAAGATTATTAAAGCATAATTATGAAGGGTGACACTCCCATTTCCACCTCTTAATCAGTCTGCGGCCCTGAGTATTCTCGATTAGGAAAAGAATTCTGGAGACACAGATGTGTTAATCAAGAAGACAACATAAATTATCTTCAGCAAGACAAGATGCCAAACTCACAAGAAATTTTTCCCCAGCTAGTGTCAAAGCTGAACATTCATTTCTCCGAATGCCAGCAACTTGTGCTCACTGGGGTCTGCATTAGCTTCCTAGGGAGGATGTAGTAAAGTATCAAGGAGTTGGTGGGACTCGGTGCCCCGTAGCACAGTGGTTATGGCGCCAACCACCTACACAGAAGGTGGTGGGTTCGAGCTCAGCCTGGATCAGCTAAACAACTGCAATAAAAAAAATAGCTGGGCGTTGTAGTGGGCGCCTGTAGTCCCAGCTACTTGGGAGGCTGAGGCAAGAGAATTGCTTAAGCCTAAGAGTTTGAGGTTGCTGTGAGCTGTGATGCCATGGCCCTCTACTAAGGCCAACATAGTAAGACTCTGTCTCAAAACAAACAAACAAAAACAAAGAAGTAGAGTCTATTTCCTTATCTGCTGAATAAAGCTTGCTTTCGGCAATAGAATGCAGCAGAATGGCATCATGCTAGTTCTGAAACACTTCAACACTCTGGTCTTTCTTTTGGGATCCTGACCTTGCCGTATAAACAAGGCCAGACTAGCATAATGCTATGTCTCCTATGCCACTTCAGCCATTAGCCAGCCAAGTGCCAGACATGTGTAACACATGTGCAATGTGTGACCCAGTGTCCTGTGTTGGTGTAGCCATCAGCCAGTGAACTGCCAGACATACTTTAGTGAGGCCAACCTAGACCAGTCAATCTCCAGCTGACCAACCAGGCAATGCATAGATTCAAGGGCAAAAAGCACATGATTGCTATTTTAAGCCACCAAGTTGTGGGATGGTTTATTATACAGCATCAGATAATTGATAATAAGAAACAATAGTGTATGTGACTCCATGCAAATGGTGGCTTTGCACCTGTAGCACATTGGTTACAGTGCCAGCCACATACACCAAGGGTGATAGGTTCGAACTCAGCCCAGGCCAGCTAAATAACAATGACAATGGCAACAAAAAATAGCCAGGCATTGTGGCGAGCGTCTGTAGTCTCAGCTACATGAAAGGCTGAGGCAAGAGAATCACTTAAGCCCAAGAGTCAGAAGTTGCTATGAGCTGGGACACCACTGCACTCTACTGAGAGTGACATAGTGAGATTCTGTCTCAAAAAAAAAAGAAAGAAAGAAAGAAAATACACAAGGCTTTCAGTAAGTTTACAGATATCTGCTGGCAGAAACACAACAAACAGAGAAGAAAAGCTGGGTACAGTGGCTCATTCCTGTAATTCCAGCACTCTGGAAGGCCAAGGTGGTGGGATCACCTGAGGCCAGGAGTTCAAGATCAGCCTAGGCAACACAGCCAGACCCTATCTCTACAAAATATATATTCTTTTAAATTATCCAGTTCTGGCAACATGTAGTAGTAGTCCGAGCTACTCAGTATGCTGAGGTAGGAGGATAGTTTGAGCCCAAGAGTTTGAGGTTTCAATGAACTATGATCATGCCACTGCACTCCAGCCTGGGTGATGGAGCAAGACCCTTTCTCTGAATACATAAATAAATCTTTTAAGTTCCACTCTGAGACCATGTAGAGAAGAAATTTCTGAGGGAAAAAATGTACTTTAATAAAGAAACATAAAAGAAATACCCAAATTCAGAATAAGTGTTTATTCTAATGAAGACAAATTTCTGTCACTTATGTAATAGAATGAGTATTTTTTTTAACTTAAAGAGGCTTATTCTGAGCCAAATACCATGTCCATGGCTCAGAAAGCCATGCCCAAGAAACATTGAGCAAGAGATCTTGTCAAGGGTGAGTTACAATTTGGCTTTATATGATTCAGGGAGACAGGAATCATAGGTAAATACCTATGAAAATCATAAATCAATACCTGGAAGGTGTGCATTGGTTTGCCCCCAAAAGTTGTGACATCTGAAAGTGGGGAATTACAGGTGGGATTAAAATTTCTTTGAGGCTCGGCGCCTGTGGCTCAACGGGTTAAGGCGCCAGCCACGTACACCTGAGCTGGCGGGTTCGAATCCAGCCCGGACCCGCCAAACAACAATAACGGCTGCAACCAAAAAAAAATGGCCGGGCATTGTGGCGGGTGCCTGTAGTCCCAGCTTACTTGGGAGGCAGAGCCAAGAGACTCGCTTGAGCCCAGGAATTAGAGGTTGCTGTAAGCTATGATGCCACAGCACTCTATCCAGGGTGACAGCTTGAGACTCTGCCTCAAAAAAAAAAAAAAAAAAAAGAATCAAAAAATAAATACAAATAAAATTTCTTTGATTTATTTCATTTTTTAATTTTAATTTTTTGTTTCAGAGTGTTACAACGGTACAGATGTTTGGTTAGTTTGGTTACATGCATTACTTTTGTACAGTTTTAGTCAAAGAAACATGTCTTTAAAAAAATTAGTTGATCAATCATTACAAGGGGATCAACTGGGACCAATCACCAGTTGATCCCCTTGTAATATGGTCCCATAATCCAAATTAAGAGTTTGTCACTGATAACTGGCAATTTGGGTACATGTCAGTGGCAGTAGCCAAATAAGACTTGGCCAAAATAATCCCATTGTGAGCCCAAACCTAGTTGACATCCTTAATTTCATTTCCAATTTATTCATGAATCCACTGGTCAAGGACTGGGAAGGTTAGGGAAGGAGACTTGATAGATGTATCAGGCACATCTTGTGGTCTCCACTTACCTCTTCCTGGCTCACCTTTTTCTCTAGCAATTGTCAACTAAGTACACGTGAATGGAATCTGCTGCAGCTTTTGCCCGGGGCACACTCCTGCACACACAACCTCAGAGTGTGAGGCAACCAACACCCAGGGTCAGGCCTTGACTAAGGAAGGTGCAGTCAGTAGGAAAGCACGTGCAGGAGTGTTTGATACCTATGCTCAGGGATCCTGGCAGTTGGAGCTCAGCTGCTCACAGTGATTGACTCCACTATATACCTCCCCGTGTTGACTCTCCCTCCTGTTTCCCCACTTTCTGCCCTCGCTCCTGCTCTCTGAGGTCATTTTCCAAATAAACCACCCACTCTGAAGCTCTTGTCTCAGGCTCTGGTTGATGTATGTGCTGAGGGAAGAGGGGGTGGGACTAAAGCTGGAGAAGGATCCCTAGGATCAGACAACTGGCATCTACATACTGAGTCATTCTGCCCACACAATCATTAAAAATGTCTTTTGCAGTGAGAACCTTCTGGTAAGCATTCATGAAACATGAATATTTTTAGTCTTTGGGCCCATTCTGAGAGGTTTGTCCGCAAAACTCTTCTCCAAATCTTGCCAACAATCCTCCAGTCTCACCCTTCCCAGTCTCTGACATCTAATAAAATCACCAGATGCCACCCAGGAATCAATGCAAATTTGTCCCCAGGAAATGTGTCTTAGGCAGTGAGAAAGATGATTTCCTTCTCCTACACACATCTGCCTGGTGGCTGTGTCCTGTGCAGAACTATCTGCAAATATGGCTTGAGTTTTCTCCTCCTCTGTCAACAGGTCCTGAGTAGAATTTGAGGAAGTGTGACACGAGTTCTCATTCGTCTTATTGACTGCATAATATTCCATTATAAGGACCACTTAATCACATTTTATTCAACCAATTCCTCCTATTCCTGTTGTTACGATAAAGCTGCACTGAATACCCTCAAATAGCCCCCCATTACCTCAAGGAATATAAAGCATAGTGGAAGAGACTGACATTGGACCAGTAATATGAAAATAATTACTTAATGATAATGATAATAAAAGTTATAAAAAGAAAAGTCCTAAATGCTGTGCCAGCGTATTATACATACACCTAACTTCATAAAGTTGAGGGTGAGTCACAAAAGGCTACCCTGAAAATTTAGCTAAGACTGGAATGATAAGTTCAAACAAGCGGGTGAAAGGTAGGTGCAGATATGGCAGAAGTGTGAAGACTTCTGGGTGGACCGTGCATCCTGGCACGGCACACACACATATGCATACAGCAAGAAAAGTTGAACTTTTATGGAGTTGCCAGCAAGCCTGTCAGCCTGATCTTTGGAATAGAATGAGAAAGGCCGAGGGTAGCAGGGAATAGAGAGCTGAGGACTTGGTGTACAACTGCGAAGTATGCAGTTGGAGGTCATTTGAGGATTCTAAGGAAGGATTTCCCAATTCTCACTCTGGAGGGTGCCTTGGAGAGGGATAAGGCTGAACAGAGGAAGACCAGGCAGGTGATAGAACTAGCTATGTAGCCTTGGATAAATGACATGGCTTCTCTGAGCTTCAGTTTCCTCATCTGAAAATGTAATAATTCCTTCCTTAGAAGGTGCTGCTGTAACTATGAGATGAAGTATTGCAGATGTTAAATGCCAATGTTTATTATTTTTCTAAATTCCTCACTCTCCCTTACTTTTCACATCTACTTTGACATAAAATCCTACTCATTCTTGTTCCTAACGACCCCACGAATCTGTTTTCTTCTTCCTATCATCATTCTTTATTTAACTGTCATAAATTCTAACTTGTCCGCCTAACTAGGTTTCTGTCTGAAGTCTGTCCTTCCTCTAATCACAAGAGAAACCTGAATATGACATCCGCCTAATTGAAAATCCATCTGATCCTTCATCTGTTTAAGAACCAGAACCAAAGCCCTAAATATGGGTTAGAAGCATCTTAATCATGTTCCCCATATATACAGAGGATGCCTCTGTATTTGTCATTCGTACTCCTTGACCTCCTCTCAGTCTGCCTCTCCTGCCCCCCATTTCTTCTACCCTAGGCATTCTGGACTGCACTGAGATCCTCAACACCCAGACTAGTGCACACCCCACATCCTACTTCACACCTTTGTTTCTGCCCCAGATACTTCCCTCATTTGTGCCTCACAAATGAATTCCCTGTTCATATTTTGAGTCTTGCTTCAATGTCACCTCTCTCTTCTCACATGTTCACAACTCCTCAAACTGTACTTTCAGTCTTTCCCTGGGCTCCCAAATAGTTATGTACATCCTTCATCATATCTATTATAATAATTTTACTTATATTAAATTTTCACTTCCAAGACTTGCATATTGGCTGTGCACTTGCTAAATGAATGAATGCATAAATGAGTCAAACATAGAAAGTCACACTGTTGAGAACTAGTTGGTATAGTGGTAACAGGACTTGGCCTCTAGGTGGCCTGCACTTAGGGGATCTGCCTTGGCCTGTCAAGCCTGGTTCATCTCTGCCTCCAGGGAGTCTGGTCGGAGGGTGAAGTAATTTCCTCTCTCTCTTAAGTCTTCATCTGCTTGCACCTGGGCCCCACCTTGGGAGTTAAGCCAGCTGCCCACTCCACCTGTGAAGCTGCAGTGCCATCTACTGGTTTGTGGAAGACCTGCAGGTCGGGCTGAAGGAAAAAGAGGGAGGAGGAAATAAGCATCATTATGATTTAATCCTGCAGTGTCATTTCAGTGTTGGGCCCCACAGTGGGCAGTTTGCCCCCGCCCCCATGTGAGCCCTAATTTGGTGGAAGGAATCCCTCATTTAGACTTCCTATTAACCAAAGAACCTCAGTCATGTCTCAGTAAACCTGTCAGAGCCAGCACTCCCCCTCTACACCCCACATCCCCCCTCACTCCTTCAGTTTTGTCAGAAGCTAGTGACCCTAACTCAGTGACCCAGGCATCCTCTCACTCAGGACCCATCGACCTCATTCAAGAATTTGTAACTGGGGTCTCTACTCTGGGCTTTGGTGACAAGATGCCTCCCCCAAACCCTTCAGTCAGTAGGGCCCTGACTCAGAGCCCTCAGTGAGTAGGGACTTTTCCTTAAATGACCAATGACCAGAGCATCTTGCTTAGATCCCTTGCTGACCAGGACCCACCCTCAGCACTGAGACCTCTCAGTGACAGTGTCCCAGCTCAGCCGCCTGAGTGAGCAAGGATCACTGTCAGGCTTCCCAGGGTGGGGGGCCCCTCATTGACCAGGGCTCACCCAGATCTTTGCAATTTCCATTCAGGTTTCAGTGACAAGGACCCTCCCTCAGACCCCTCATCATGGATTAATCACTCAACAGGTTGATATGAAAGAGCTTATGGCATTACTAAAGCCAAAATAGGATAGAAAAAAAGGTGTTTGTTTGTTTTTTTAAGTATTTAATATTTGCAGAAAAGCATCAATATGACCATCACAAGATACATATGAATTTTATTGACCTTCTTTGCACTTATGTTATGGTTTATACTGTTTTATTTTTAAGAATGTTTGTAAACCAAACATACTTTTTAAAATCTTTAAACCTTTCACAGTCTCTATCCAGCCTCATTCCTCAGGGACCTGGTGCCCTTCACTCAAGGCTGTGACTGAAGGTCTTTCATTAAGGTCTAGTGAGCATAACAAGAAGTAGATAGGTCCCTTTGGGCCACCCAACTGCCCTGTGATTCCCTCTGGTCCCCTGAGAAGCTGTCAGAGCTTCTTTCCTCTAGGGCTCTGACTCCTGCTTTCTCCCTGGACCCTTTGTCCAGAAAGGGGCCACAGCTGTGCTCTGGTCTCATGAGGAAGTGTGGGGCCTGCTGGGCCAAGTGGTGCAATCACAGGGTTATCCCCCAGAAGGCCAGCTCTGGCCACCCCCTCCCCAGCCCATGTGAATAGCAATTAAGAGTGATTAGCAATAACCTCTGAAATGCTTCTGCCACACACCAATCCACATGAACAAAGAATAACAAATAAACAAACCAATTTCCACTTTTACCTCAGATCCCCTGGGAATGTAGCACAGGGTCCAAAGTAAATATGAATTATGGGAGAAACTGGCAGGCTAGAGACAGGAAATTATGACTCACCATCCCTATTCCTATGCCCAGCCCTCCCAGAGCCATTTTTTCTTTCTGTTTTGGCCCAAGCTGGGCTCCCCTGCACCTGATCAAACTGTCCACTAAGACCTTTTAAACATTAACCACCGGTTCTTGGTTGCCAACTGCCCCAAGGCCTGTTTTTCCCTTTCACAAACAGAACCTTCAGCATTAAGTCCTCTTTTCAGACAAATAAAACCATTCACAGGTTATCAAAGGCATAACAAGTCATTCACACAGCCCATTCATTCATTCTTTCTTTCCTACCACATGTCTTTATTGAGCTCAGCTGTGTACTGAGCCTTGCACCTCCAGATGTTAGGGATTCGACAGTGAATAAAACAGAATCCTGTCCTTATAGAACTTACCTCTGATGGAACTAATCACACTGATGTTAGACAAACTCCTTAGCGATCTATTAAATACCGAATGTGAGACATGCTGCAAAGGAGATGGGCCTAACATGTGTGTCAGCTTGTGCAACATGCCCTGGACAACAGAAAAGAAACGGATAAGGCATAAATCTGCTTTCTAGGATTCGAAACTGAGGGAGAGCACCAACTAGGAGCTCCTGCTAAAGATTTAGAGAAACCTCTTAGTCTCCGTTCTTGAGATTATCTCAGAGACTCCTGAGAACTGGAGAAAGACTAAGAGGACTGGGTGCAGAGGCCCAAGAAATAGGGCCACGTGTCAGGGTTGGTCTATTAGACTAACACAAACAGGCCAAAAAAGAAAGCAAAAGTCATTTAGGAAACATATTAATAGTAGCACAGAGCTGCTGGTCGTCTGGCCAGGGAGAAAGTAAAAAAGGAAAGTGTTTTTAGCATGAGAGCAAGAAGCCTACAGGCTTTGCTAGCAAAGTAGGTTTCATTCAATCACTGTCTTTTTTTTTTTAAGGTCTCAGGCTGGAGTACAGAGGCACTATTATAACTTACTGCAGCCTCAAACTCCTGGCCTCAAGTAGCGAGGAAGCCAGATGTACGCTACCACACACAAATAATTTTTCCAGGGTTTATAGAGATGGGCTCTCACCATGTCTTCCAGTCTGGTCTCAAATTCCCAGCCTCAAATGATCCTCCCGCCTCAGCCTCCTGAGGTTCTGGAATTACAGGTGTGCCCCACACCTGGCCAATCATTCGTTGATCAAGGTCAGACATTATGCTGAGCACTAGAGATACATTAATTAAAAGAAAAGTGTAATTGGGAAAACAGACAAGTACAAAGACATACAGTAAAGCACAATACCTCCTATAAAAAAAATACCCCTGAGATTTAGTAAGCACTCATTACTAAGTTGCCGCTGTAACATTGTTCCCTTAACTAACTGGAGAAGGGAAGGAGCAGCATCCCAACCAGCACTCAGGAACTGTTTCTCCAAAGCCTGGGCTGGCAGTGGTGGGCAGATTGCTAACACACCAGTGGTTGTGCCAATTTCAACTCATCGTGTTGCATTTGGATGTAATGGTTATTTTTGCCATTGGCTTGATTTCCTACCAAAATTTTTCTCGGGCTTAGATAAAATTGGATTTAACCTTTGAGAGTGTGTATGAATATGGATGTCATCCATCGCACATGGGTGGTGGAGAAAAGATTGAGAATGGTCGATGCACACAGCTGAGGATGAGTCATGATCCTCAGACCAGAAAGGGAGCTGAGTGGGCGGCCTAGCAGGAAGGAGCTGCAAGTATGAATTGGGGTTTGTGACTTGGGGGCAATAATGGCATCGGGACACCTCTCCAAGGTGGCCTCGCAGTGAGATGGGAATTGAACCAGACCTGGAACCTGGAGGAGGAAAAATTCTGTGGTGGAGCAGGGTCTCAGACCTTATTCTGAGATCTGAATGCCCTGCTTTGGAAATTTAACTATTGGGAAACTATTTATATTTTCTGCTTTCATTTCCTCTCTGTTCTTCAAAAAATCTTTCAGAAAATGCCATCTATATCTGTACTTTCTCCAATGAATATGTATTGCTTCTTTAAATTTTTTAAAAGGTATGGATTCAAAGTAATGCGATATAAAGAAAATACCCTGAAAATGAAAATGCCAGTTCAAGTTGTTTTCAGAGGAATTGACGATGTGTCCACATTCCGGGGACAGATGCAAAAATGGAACTGCCTGCCCAGCCTTGCCCTCAACTCCTAACAGGGTGGGCAGGCAGTTAGTTTAGAAGTCGGGAAACTCTCAAGCTGCTGGGGAGGGGGTTGGGGAGTGGGATGGGAAAGGTCAGGGCCCTTGGCCAGCCCCCTACCATCACTGCCACAGAACTGTCCTTCCAGAACACTGCTCCAGTCCCATGCTGCTGTGCTTCCGTGAGTAAAGTTGTTTCCATTACAGATGGATTGTGGTAGCCAGAGAGAAACTGAGGGGAGCATCCATCCAGCTCTAGGCCTCAGAAGCTCTGTAAGGTCAGAGGGAACCAGGAAAGACTAGTGAACAGGGAAGTCCTCACAAATGTGTAGCACCCCTTCCCTCCATTATGTCTTCAAGCCCACAGTCCACCATACCTGCGTAATTCTCCTTGACTGTTTGGCCACTGCCGACCTCTCCTTCTTGCAGTTGTCTTTAATTATTAAGATTAAACACCATCCTGCGTCTTTCCTCTTTTGGAAACCATCTGATCATATATTCTGCCTGTTTATTGGTGCCTCAGTGCTTTTTTTCTACAATCATTTTATACGAGTTCTTGCTATAACTGACTACAATTTTTTTCCTAGTTTGTGCCTTTTTATTTGATTACCTTTTAATTTTTGACATACTAAAGTTTAAAATACTTTTACAACCAACTCCATTAATCTTTTCCTTTGTGGCCATTTCTATTGCTTCTAAGATGGAAACATTATTTCCTTCCAGAGATTTGATAAGTATTTTGGCATTTCTAAGAAGTATTTTTTAAGCTTTTAGGTCCATGTGGAAAGTCCTTAGTAAACAATGTCAGAAGATCTAGATGATTTTTTCTCTGATGCATACCAGTTTTCCCAGACCAAGTTTAGAGTAAATATCTTTCTTTTTCAGTGATTCCTGATTCCATCTTTATGGTATATTGCATTCACATATATCAGGGCCATCTTTTTCCAGGCAACATATGCAACTCCAAGCAAAGATTATTTTGACACTTGATTGTACATTCCACATACAGTTAAGAATACTCAAAATCATTTAAAAGAAGAAATCACATATTTTACTCTCAATTATTCATTCCACAAATATTTACTGAACATTGACTATGGACCATCTATTTCTTGGTTGATGCTAGAAATAGCGTGCAGAATATGACAGGCACAGTGTCAGCCATTACTATACTCATAACCAAATAAGCAATAATAAAAAGGTAAAGAAAATTTTCAGCCACAAACTGTGCATCTGAGCCATGATGGGGGGAAAGAGTTGGAGAAGGCCCCCTGGAGGCTGCCAGCTGGCACCTGAAGGAAGAGTAGGCACTAATGCAAAGAGGAGAATCCAGGTTGTAATGAGACCTAGGCCAGGCAGCTCCTACAAAAGTCTTAATTCCAGCTCTTTGAAACCAATGGAACCTAGAAAGAAAGAAAATGAAAAAGATAAGAAAACTGATAACCCCAAATGAACTGTTCTGAGCAGGAAAGGAGAGCTCCTATGTAATTCTCATTTCATACTCAGAATCCTCCCTGAGGTTATGTTATTTACCCCACTGCAAAGATAGGTAAGCTAAGGCCAAAGTGTTTAGATTACCTACTGCCCGGGGCCTATTTTACAACTTGGGCAGGTGAAGCCCTGAAGCATGAACACATCCACCTGTTCTGCTCTATTCCTCCTTCCCTGGGGGAAGTTTCCTTTCCCTGCATCCCTGTGTGTCCTGCCTGCATCATGTGATCTAAAATGTAAGTCTTTTTAAGATAATGTTGACTCATCAGAGTCCTTGGACTGGCAGGGGCCTGTGTTATACTTTGCAATCTCCAAGAGCAACTTTGTCTTTTTAAATTCTAAATTCTCCACACAGATGCCATTATTGCTCAATAACTTCATATACAGTCATCATGACCTTCGGTTTTTGCAGATGTTTGCACCAAAGCTTCAGTCAAATGCACACAAAAGCACACTTGCTAGATTACAATCTTACTGGATATCTTTTGGGATTTCATTCCAAAAGCTTCCCATTTCCATGATTCTGTTCCATGCAGACCATGGCCAAGGCCCACCCATACTGGCTCTGTCATTTCTTCTTTTCCACCCCTGTGTTCTTATTGTAAATATCAGTTTCTTCCCATTCTTTTCCCCTGATATACCACAGCAGGTATGACAACTCAACTTTATAACAGCACTACTCAAGCTATACAAATCAGTGCCAGTCCACAAATTATTTGTTACCAGTCCATGATGAGAAAAGTTCAGAAATTGACAGTTAGAAACTTTTATAGCAATTTGATAGAATAATTGGATACTATTTGAATTGAATAATAAAAGTGCACGCAATTCCATGTGGTTATCCTAGACTGGATCCTGGAAGAGCAAAAGAGCATTAGTGGAAAAACCACTAAAATTTGAAGAAAGTCTATAGTTTAATTAATTGTACCATACCAGTGTTAATTTTTAATTTTTAATTTTTTTTTTTTTTTTTTGAGACAGAGCCTCAACCTGTCACTGTGGGTAAAGTGTTGTGGCGTCACAGTTCACAGCAACCTGCAACTCCTGGGCCCAAGCTGTTCTCCTGCCTCTGCCTCCCAAGTAGCTGGGACTACAGGTGCCCGCCACAATGCCTGGATATTTTTTTGGTTGCAGCTATCATTGTTTGGTGGGCCCAGGCTAGCTTCAAACATGCCAGGTCAGGTGTATTAGTTTTGACAAATGTTGCACAGTTATCTCATAGGTTCATAATAAGAGAAGCTGGAAAAAGGTATAGCTGTCTTTTACTGTCTTTGCAACTTTTCTGTAAATCTAAATAATTTCAAAATAAAGGTTTATTTAAAAAATACATTTGTATTTTGTGTCTTTTTTCAATTTTATTTTTCTAGTAATTTAATTGCATTTTACAAGTATCTATCTGCAATGGATCTGAAATGCAGATTTTAAAATTGAAGCCAGTCTCATCACATTGAGAAACATTGCTTCATACACTTTGTATACACCTCCATGTCACTTGTCACTTGTCACCCTAATTGTTGTGAATGCTAGTCATGAACACTTGATTATGACCAAACCCAAGGGTATGAGTTTGGAATATTTACTATACACTTTGTATAAAGTCACAACCCAGAGTTCTGTCACCCCTCAAATATAGGCACATTTCAGGACTCTGTCATCTATACAATCTCATATCCCAGGGCTTGGTCGCATCCCAGCTATCACACCTCAGATACTGTCATGGCTCAGGGCCAATCATGCGCTGTGACAAGACCTACGAAGAGATAGTATGTAAAGATTGGCAGGACAGGCCGAGTGTTGTTCTACAAGGTCCTGGGATGTACTATTATTTGAAGAATGACAGAGCCTGCTTGGTGACTGTATCTGGGCTAAGATTAGGCTTTGAAATTTGATGTGGTTCTGGAATGTGAACAAGCCCTGAGATGTGAGGTGTTGATGAGTTCTGGGCTGTGACAAGTTCTGGCTGGGTCAGGGTACAGACTCAAATTCTGCCAGGGTTTCACAGGGCCTGGAATGCTGAGAGCTCTGGGAAACAACAGCTCTAACACTCAGGGTGGATCCTAATTTGTCTTGAAATCTGAGGTATAACAAGGACAGCTGGATCAAGCCAGAGGCGAAAGTACATCTGCGTATGTTGGGCCACATTTGGAGTAAAGTTTGTTCTGAGCTCCTGAGCAGTTAACCAAGCCTATCCTGCCTTCTCGGGTATGGAAGACACCCAGGCCTCCTGGGGGACGGGGGCACCCTGGGCCAGCTCTCCAGTGAGTTTGGTCAAGGTCTAACAACACTCCCTCTCCCCCCAGGCTCTGCAGCTCCCAAAGCTGCTGCAGACTGCACCTGAGCCTATCTGGGCTGGCTTCTTCCACCCAGGACTGCCTGCAGCTGCCCCCTGCTGAGTTCAGACTTCATGTGGGGCCACAGTGCCATCTGCTGGCACTTGTGAGCCATGCCTGCTGGGCACAAAGCACACTGGACTAATTGGTAGCTCAGAGAAGCTGTGCCCAGCTCAGGTCCAGATTTATAGCAGTGGTCTCTCCTTTAAGCCCTTAGTGACCAGGGCTCTTCACTCAGGCTTCAGTGACCACAGCACCTGGCTCAAGTCCTTCAGGGACATGATGGCCACCAGGGCAGTTTCCCCAGTACTCAGCCCCCAACCCCACCTTGCAATGACCACAATTTCAGAGGCCAGGGCCTCAGGGTCATGCCCCCAGTGACCAAGGCTTCTTGTTTAGGCCCCATAATAACCAGAAGTCCTCACTCAAGCTGTGTCTTGGTGAGGACACTTCACTTGGATCCCGCTCAATGACCAGCCTCACACTCAGGCCACTCCATGACCCCATCCCCTGAGACCAGGCACCTTCAATCAGTCCCCATGACCAAGGCCCTTCAGTGACCTGGGGCCCCTCCTTTGGGATCCTCTGTGTCTAGGTAACTAGGGACCATTACTCAGGGAGTAGTGGACATAAGGAGTGACATTGTGGAGATCCCAAGAGTTTGGCAGGTCCAATCGGGGTCCTCCATCTATCGTCCTCCTCGCCTGGTCTCCAGAGAACCCAAAACAGAGAACTCTGGTCACCAGGGCTTTCCATTTGTTTGGCCTGTGTTCCTGGGTCCCTGCTTCAGACATGGCCACAGTTGTGCTCAGGTGTCATAAGAAAGGGGGATCTCTGCTGAGGTAAACAGTCCAATCCCAGGACCGATGACCCAAGAAGGCTAGCTTCTGTGGCATGGCAACCCCTCACCATGACCTGGGTCTCACATCTGCTGGGCCTCCAGCTCCAGGCAACACACCTCTGTGCCATCCTAGCCCCTGCCTTGTAGACCTGGCACCCAGAGGCCAGACACTTCTCAGACCCAGCACTCCCCCTGTCCCTGACACCTGCCCCAGGCCCCAGTCCTGATGCGTCCTATTCTCCTTTCTTCCAGACACCAGCACAACTCAGCATCTACCCTTCCCAGTTCCCATCCCACTTGCAGGCAGGGAACTGACATCCTGTAAATATTTATTTAGCACCTGTTATAGGGTAATTGTTGTTCTAGGTACTCAGATTGCTTCAAGGAAAATTTTCTACTTACACGTAGTTCATTCCTAGTGGAAGAGCCCGACAATAAACAAGTAGAGAATAGAAGATACTATATGGAAACAAAAGAATTAAAATGGTAAAATAGAAGAGTGTACTAAAAACATTAGAACAGAAAATAACAAAACATAAACGAATAGAATAGAATAGAATATGGGTAGGGACAAGTTCTCTGAAGAAAAATGAAGAGGGTAAGAGGAGAGGGTGAGGGGTGTGCTGATCCTCGGGTCCCTTTCCTATTCTTCTCCTGCTCTGAATTGCTGGGGAACTGAGGTCTGCAGACCGCATCTTCCAGGCTCCCGCATTAGCTGGCTGACTGAGCAATGGGAGGAACTGGTAGGAGATCAGTAGTCAGCAGCAAGGGAGCTGCCAGGATCTTTCTCCACCTCTGCCACTGCTATCACTGAATCTCACTTAAGCCTCCACTACTGGACAAGCCTGCAGTGGTTCTACCTGCTACAGGATGACCTCGTTCCTGGAAACAACCTCCTCTCTTTCCCTACACACTCTGGCAGTAGCAACTTCCTGCTGTTGCTAGTGTCAGAGTCACCTCATTGTCATAGTTGGAGTCTCAGCCTTTCAATCACCTTTGTAACCAAAGATTTGTGTTAAACTTTATCTTCTTAAAATACACAATGTAAGCCAGGTGTTGTAGCAGTGCCTGTGGGAGGCTGAGGCAAGAGAATCGCTGGAGCCCAAGAGTCTGATTTTGCTGTGAGCTATGACGTCAGAGCACTCTACACACTCTACTCTACAGAGTCTCGAAAAAAAAAGTACACAATGTAGTTCACATTTTCCTGGTAGGACTCTAATTGTTATAGAGGGAAAATGGGGTTCTATTTTCAAATCTGTGGACAGACATTTGCTGAGCAGAGACCTGAATGATGTGAAGGGCCAAGCTATGGGATAAAGATCTTGGGAGAGGAGCATTCCACAGGGAGGAGACAGCCAGCCTGAAGGCCATAAAAGGGAAATATTTGAGCGTGTTTAAAGAACAGCAATAAGCATGGACTCAGTGTAGTGAGAGAGAGAAAGGAGTCAGAGCAACTGAAGTTGGCAGGATGGGCAGGAACCACCTCTCTGTTCAAATCGTTCCCAAAAATGTCCTTTAAAGCCATTCATGGGCAGGGCATGGTGTCTCACACCTCTAATCCTAGCACTCTGGGAGGCTGAGGCGGGTGGATTGCTGAGCTCAGGAGTTCCATGCCAACTTGAGCAAAAGCGAGACCCTCATCTCTACTAAAAATAAGAAAATTAGCTGGGTGTGGTGGCAGGCACTTGTAGTCCCAGCTACTAGAGAGGCTGAGTCAAAAGGATAGCTTGAGCCCAAGAGTTCAAGGTTGCTGTGAGCTATGACTCTACAGCAATCTATCCAGGGTGACAGAGTAAGACTCTGTCTCAAAAAAAAAATGATAATAATAAACCCTTCATGATTTATCCTCCCATTATTATGTCTCTGAGTTCGGCTCTTATTACTCCTTCCATTGCCCAGTCCCCTGTAGTTTTCTAGCCACTGTAGTTTTCCTGCTTCTCATCAGCGCTGCACAGATGTGTTCCCACCTCAGGACCTTTGCACTTACTATTCTTTCTGCCTAGACTGTTTCCCCCCCCCCAAATATCCACATAGCTTATTCTCTCATCTCCTTCAAATCTTTACCCAAATATAGTCTTCTTAGTGAGACCTCCCCTAGCCACTCTACTTCAGATTGCGCCCCTACCCCAGCTCTCTCTCACCCCTTTTAGGGCACTTATGTTCTCTTTGACACTATTTACTTTTTTGTAAACTCAGGACAGCCTGGAGTTTTGAATGTTTGGTTTACTGATGTATCCGCAACACCTGGAGCAGTATGTGGCACACTGCAGGCTTCTATTCCAATTTATTGAATTAATTAATCAATTAATTTTCATCAGGGAGTGAAGTAATCTGATATTCAATTTCAAAAGAAGAGAGTGGGCTGTGGAAAACTGACTGTGGGGCTGGGGGCCCAGTGGAGGCAAGAAAGCCAGTCAGGATAACTCGAAGCAATGGAAGCAAGAGACAATAGCAGCTGTGCAGAGGCTTGGCAGACGTAGGACTGAGGATAGAGTTTGGAAGAATAGACAGGACTTAGTAAAGAACAAAATTTAGGGGTAAAGGGGGGAAACATCAAAGGATGTGGTATTTTGAGATTAAGAAGGTGGTATTTTGAGATAAAGAAGACTAGAGCAGTGTCAAAATCAGAAAGAAAGATAAAAAGTTCCATTTGGACATATTTGAGTTAGAGATGCCTGACCTCTGAAGAGAGGTGAGGCCTGGAGATTTAAATCTGAAACCCATGAACCCCTAAAACGTTTGTGAGGCTGGGAGTGGTATGATTGTCTGATCCTCCAAGGATGTAGAGATGCCATGTTCTATGTCAAGCTGACCAAAAGAAGATCCCAAAATAAGCAGCTGATCTTTATCATTCTATCATTCTTTTATCTTCTCTACTCTATCATTCTTTATCTCAATGTTTTCCCTTGTTCAAGAGTGAATCCCTGCATGCCAGTATGGCTCTTGGACCGTGTGGAAGACAAGCCCTTCACTCCCTGAAGGTTTGCAGAAAACTCAACTTGCAAAAGAAAGATTAATTGGAAAAAAGGCATACAATCCTTTTTAACATGTATGCATGGAACCCTTCAGAATGAAGACAGAAAGGTATAGGAGACATTGCTCATTTTTATATTTAGGTTTAACAAAGTAAAGATAGTGTAAAAATATAATTGAACAGAAAAGGTATGACCTAGTGCTAACAGACTAAGTGGAGAAACACAGCAAGGTCTGTGTGTGTACATTCCTCTTGGCCCCTCTGAGCATGTTTTTCTTCCTTTTGGGTGTGAAGCAGGACCCTCTCAGAATGGGGGTCTTACAACCTACAGTCAAATGAGGTAAATCAAATAATTTCTTTATGGCCAATTTTTACACAAAAAAACCAGAGGGAAAGTTAGAGTAATATTTTTAGCTTTTGTGCCTGGCTTTGGGGAAAAGGTGTTCTGGTGTCATAGCTCACAGCAACTCACACTCTTGGCCTCAAGTGATCCTCTTGCCTCAGCCTCCAGAGTTAACTGGGACTACAGGCACCCACCATAAAAACTGGCTAACTTTTTGTTTCTATTTTTGGTAGAGACAGGGGTCTTGCTCTTGCTGAACTCCAGACCTCAAGCAATCCATGTGCCTCAGCCACCCAGAGTGCTAGGATTATGTAGGCCTGAGCCACTACAGCCTGCTGAAATTATATTAATTTAAATAAATAAATATGCTCACAGTCTGAGCCCATATCTGTGTTTCAAAACTTGCTTGGAATGTGCTGGTCCTCTGCTTGCTCCATCAAAATCCTAAAAAGATTTGCTGTGCCCTAAAGCTTTTCTTGATCACCTTAACATAGAATGACCTCTCCTTTGGTAAGCACAGTAACATCTTTCTTTTTTTTTTTTTTTTTTTGAGACAGAGCCTCAAGCTGTCACCCTGGATAGAGTGCCGTGGCATCACAGCTCACAGTAACCTCCAATTCCTGGGCTCAAGCGAGTCTTCTGCCTCTGCCTCCCAAGTAGCTGGGACTACAGGCGCCCGCCACAACGCCCAGCCATTTTTTGGTTGCAGCC
>CAUYON010108853.1:0-35089 GCA_963573935.1 Arctocebus calabarensis
CTGGGACTATAGGTGCCCGCCACAGCACCTGGCCATTTTTTGGTTGCAGCCGTCATCGTTGTTTGGTGGGCCCGGGCTGGATTCGAACCCGCCAGCTCAGGTGTACGTGGCTGGCGCCTTAGCCCGTTGAGCCACAGGCGCCGAGCCATTATTTTTTATTTTTCAAGATAAGGTGTCACTCTGTTGTCCTCACTAGAGTGCAGTGGCTTCATCATAGCTCACTACAACCTCAAATGAGTGGGCTCAAGTGATCTTCTTCCCAAAGTGATGCGATTATAGGCATGAGCTGATGCTCCTGGTTTAGCTCTTGCTTTTAGGTCTATGATCCATTCTGAGTTAATATTTATTAACTTATTTGTTTATTTTTTAGAGGCAGGGTCTCACTCTGTTGCCCAGGCTATAGAGCATTGGCTCTATCATAGTTGATTGTAATCTTGAGCTCCTGGGCTAAAGCAATCCTCCTGCTTTAGCTTCCCAAGTGGCTAGGAGTATAGGCACATATCACCATGTCTGGCTAATTAAAAAATTTTTTTTGGTAGAGATTGGGTTTCACTATATTGCCCAGGATGGTCTCAAACTCCTGGACTCAAGAGATCCTCTCACCTTGGTCTCCCAAAGGGCGCTGTAATCAGATGAGCCCAATTTGGGGTTAGTTTTTGGATATAGCGTGAGGTAAGGGTCTAATTTCATTTTTTTTTTTTTTTTTGCATGTGAGTGTTCAGTTATTATCTGGAAATAATTCACAAACCCTATTAATTCACCCACTTAAAGTGTATTATTCAATAGTTTGGGGGTATATTCTATTCTTTTTTGTTTTTTTTGACACAGAGTCTCACTTTTGGTAGAGTGCTCTGTTCTGGCGTCACAGCTCACAGCAACCTCAGAGTCTTGGGCTTAAGCTATCTTCTTGCCTCAGCCTCCCCAGTAGCTGGGAATACAGGCGCTCGTCACAATGCTGGGTTATTTTTAGAGATGAAGTCTTGATCGGGCTCAGGCTGTTTTGAACTTGGGAGCACAGGCAATCCACCTGCCTTGGCCTCCCAAAGTGCCAGGATTATAGGTGTGAGCCACTGTACCTGACATCTATTCTTATTTTATTTTAATTGATTGATTGATTAATTGATTGTTGAGGATTCATTGAAGGTACAGAGAACCAGGTTGCGCTGATTGCATTTCTTAGGTTAAATCCCTCTTATTATCATGTCCTGCCTTCTGTGTGACCTCACCTCCTCCCTCCTTTCCTCTCTCCCCATTCCTCCACCCCCTGCCATGTACTAGGTCATTAATTGTCCTCATATCAGAATTGAATGCATCAGATTCTTGCTTCTCCATTCTTGTGATGCTTTAGAAGAATGTGTTTCCACTCCATCCAGGTTAACACAGAAGATGTAAAGTTTCTTTTTTAATGGCTGAATAGTATTCCAGGGTATACATATACCACAGCTTGTTAATCCATTCCTGGATTGGTGGGCATTTAGGTTCTCTCCACAGTTTGGCAGTTGTAAATTGAGCGGCCATAAACAGTCTAGTGCAGTGGTTCGCAACCTGTAGATTGCAACCCACAGGAACTGTATTAAAGGGTCACGGCATTAGGAAGGTTGAGAACCACTGGTCTAATGCAAATGTCCTTGTGATAAAAGGATTTTCTTTTTCTTCTGGGTAGATGCCCAGTAATGGGGTTGCAGGATCAAATGGGAGGTCTAGCTTGAGTTCTTTGAGGAGTCTCTATACTTCCTTCCAAAATGGTTGTACTAGTTTGCAGTCCCACCAGCAGTGTAAAAGTGTTCCCCTCTCCACATCCACGCCAGCATCTGCAGCTTTGTGATTTTGTGATGTGAGCCATTCTCAATAAAAAAATTGAGTAAAACATACATAATATAAAATTTACCATTTTGGCCATTTTTACAAGTACAGTTGAGTGGTATTAGATATTCTCACAGCGCAACCTCCACAACCCTCCCATCTCCGTAATTCTTTCCATCTTATGAAACTTAAGCTCTTAGCAGGGGATAAACAACTACCTCCCATTTTCCCAGTAAACCACCTCCCATTTTCCCATTCCCTGTCCCCTGGCAACTGTCAATCATTGTCCCTAAGATTGCTGGCTACTCCTGCTCCCACGTACAGTGTATAGCAACTTCATTCTTTTGCAAGTGGATATCCAATTTTCACAGCACTTTTTTTTTTTTTTTTTTTGTAGAGACAGAGTCTCACTTTATCGCCCTGGGTAGAGTGTAATGGTGTCACAGCTCACAGCAACCTCCAACTCCTGGGCTTAGGCGATTCTCTTGCCTCAGCCTCCCAAGTAGCTGGGACTACAGGCGCCCGTCACAGCACCCAGCAATTTTTTTTTTGTTGTTGTTGCTGCAGTTTGGCTGGGGCTGGGTTTGAACCCGCCACCCTCGGTATATGGTGCCGGTGCCTTACTGACTGAGCCACAGGTGCCATCTTTTTTTTTTTTTTTGAGACAGAGCCTCAAGCTATCATCCTGCATAGAGTGCCATGGCTTCACAGTTCACAGCAACCTCTAACTCTTGGGCTCAGGTGATTCTCCTGCCTCTGCCTCCCAAGTAGCTGGGACTACAGGTGCCCGCCACAACGCCTGGCTATTTTTTGATTGCAGCGTCATTGTTGTTTGGTGGGCCTGGGCTGGATTCGAACCTGCCAGCTCAGGTGTATGTGGCTGGTGTCTTAGCCGCTTGAGCCACAGGCGCTGAGCCCATAGCACTATTTGTTGAAAAAACTGTCCTTTAGCAGTGACTAATCTTAGAATCTTTGTCAAAAATAAATTGACCTGGGTGGCGCCTGTGGCTCATCAAGCAGGGCGCCAGCCCCATATACCGAAGGTGGCGGGTTCAAACCTGACCTTGGCCGAACTGCAAAACAGAAAAATAGCCGGGCGTTGTGGCTGGTGCCTGTGGTCCCAGCTACTTGGGAGGCTAAGGCAAGAGAATTGCCTAAGCCCAGGAGTTGGAGGTTGCTGTGAGCTGTGCGATGCCACAGCACTCTACCAAAGGGATAAAGTGAGACTCTGTCTCTACATAAAAAAATAAATAAATAAAAATAAATTGACCTTGTACATGTGGGTTTATTTTTGGGTTCTGTATTCTACTCCATTGGTCTATATGTCTTTCCTTATGCCCGTATCACACTGTTTTGATTACTATAGCTTTGTAGTAAGTTTTGAAATCAGAAAGTGTAGCAGACTGTATAGCTCATGGCAAGTGTAGTGGACTGTATGACTCACGGCCAGAGCTAAGCTGGGAACAGAGTAATCATAAGAAACACCTGTAACATCTTAGTAATCTAACACCTTGGTGATAAGGGCGTGGGGAAGGGTTTCGGCTCTCAACGCGAGAACATGAGAGCTGCCGAGATCCGAGCATCAGCGATTAGCAGTCTCTAGACCTGTGGGGCAGAGCCGCAGGATTGCATCTCTAAGAAGCTGCAGAAGAAGGCGGTCGAGGAGAGCTCACTCTTTCACTGACCGCTTACTCTGACTCTTTCGCTTCTCCTGCCCGCAGGGCGTCTGCCCAGTCTCTAAGAAAGACTGCTAAGATTCATTCTCTTGCCAAGAGTGCTTTGCTCCCTCAAAGACTGTTTCTCTCTCCCTTCTGCTAAGGCAAATAGCCCTCAGGAACCTAAGGGTAATTGTTCTCCAGCGAGAAGAAACTATGATTCCTCCCAAAATCCTCCAACTTTTTTTTTTTTTTTTTGAGACAGAGTCTCACTATGTCGCCCTGGGTAGAGTGCCGTGGCGTCACACTGCTCACAGCAACCTCCAGCTCTTGGGCTTAAACGATTCTCTTGCCTCAGCCTCCCAAGTTGCCCGCCACAATTCCTGGCTATGTTTTGGTTGCAGTTGTCATTGTTGTTTAGCAGGCCTGGGCGGGATTCAAACCTGCCAGGTCCACGTGTATGTGGCTGGCGCCCTAGCCATTGAGCTACAGGCGCTGAACCCCAACTTTGTTCTTCTTTCAAGTTTGTTTTGGCTATTCCAGATCAATCTTTTTTTTTTTTTTTTTGAGACAGTCTCCCTATGTTGTTCTCAGTAGAGTGCCGTGGCGTCACAGCTCACAGCAACCTCACACTCTTGGGCTTAGGCAATTCTCTCGCCTCAGCCTCCAAAGTACCTGGGACTATAGGTTCCTGCCACACGCCCGGCTATTTTTTGGTTCTAGTTCTCGTTTTTTTGGCAGGAAGGGGCTGGGATCAAACCTGCCACCCTCGGTGTATGTCGATGGCACCCTAACAGCCGAGCTACAGGCGCCGAGCCCAATCATTGTTTTTTATAGGTGCATTTTGTCCATTTGTATTTTAGAAAAAAATATATTTTCAAATTGTATTAATCTTTTATGGAATTTTTTTTTGTGTGTGTAGAGACAGAATCTCAATTTATGGCCCTGGGTAGAGTGCTGTGGTGTCACGCAGCTCACAGCAACCTCCAGCTCTTGGGCTTAGGTGATTCTCTTGCCTCAGCCTCCTGAGTAGCTGGGACGACAGGAGCCCAATTGTATTTATCTTTTAAAAAAGTTTTTGAGGTCTAACAAAGTGTTCTACTAATTTCAAGTGTACAGCTTAATCACTATTCGCCTAAGTATGCACTCTGGTAACTACCATTCAGATCAGGACGTAGATCTTTTTCAGCAGCCCAGAAATTTCCCTGTGTTCCTTTGCAGTCCATATGACGTCTCCTGGGACAGGATTTCTCAGCTTTGGCACTACTAACATTTTATGTTGAGTAATTGTTTGTTTTGTTTTTTTCTTGTGTGTGTGTATTCTATGCATTGTAAGATGCACCCCTCCTTGGACTCTACCCAGTAGACACTAGTAGCAACCTCCCATCACCACCCCTACCTAACATGTTAAAACCAAAATGTTTTTAGACACTTCCTAAAGTTCCACAGAGCAAAATTGCCCTTGGTTGACACTGCCCTGGAGGTAGGAATTCTTCCGATGCATCATGTCATTGTAGACTAGTTCTGTCTGTTCTTGAGCTGATTGTTGATAAAATAGTAAGATTTACTGTTTTTTTTTTAAATCTGGGATGCTTTTATTAAAGAACATTTGATGATTCTAACCCAACTTTTCCAGCATAAATTTAAAAACTAATTACCTTTACAATTAGTCGAGGCTCGGCCACACTCCCCCAGAGTGGTCTCTTTCTGCGGTTGCTCGTATTTGTATAGTAGACTTCTTCCACGCGTACTGTGGGGTAGGATGCTTCTACTTATGGTTTTCTGTCAACTGTCGTTTCTCCTGTTGTTTATGAATGCTTAACTCCTCAAAATCGCACGTCTGCTGTCTTTGGCTTTACTCTCCTGATTCTGAAGTTCTTTTCTTTCCTTTTCTTTCTTTTTTTTTAAATTTCAGATTAATATAAGGGATCAAACAATTAGATCACATTGTTTGTGTTTGTCATGCAAAGTGCAAATTGTAGTTGAGCACTTCACCCAGGAACCATACACCTCCCCACATCGTGCCTGCCAGGTGAGAGCTCACCAAACCTCCATGTGCTACCACGGCAATGTATTTAATTACATTAATTCATGTATTGATTGATTGATTTTTGAGACAGAATCTCGCTTTGTCACCTTGGGCAGAGTACTGTGGCCTCATAGCTCACTGCAACCTTAAACTCTTGGGCTCAAGTCATCCTGTTGCCTTAGTCTCCCAGAAAGCTGGGACTACGGGCATCTACCACAGTGCCCGGCTACTTTTCTTTTAAAGACAGAGTCTCGGGCGGTGCCTGTAGCTCAGTGAGTAGGGCGCCGGCCCCATATGCTGTAGGTGGCATGTTCAAACCCAGCCCTGGCCAAAAAAAAAAAAAAAAAAACTGCAAAAATAAATAAATAAACAATAAAAAAAATAAAAAATAAATAAAAAAATAAAGACAGAGTCTCACCTTTGCTCAGGCTGGTCTTGAACTCCTGAGCTCAGTGCTGGGATTATAGGCATGAGCCACCGCACCGGGTATGGCAATGTATTTTAATTGTCTTCTTTTTAGCTACATAAACATTAGTTTATATAATCAATGGTTGTATTTTTACCTAAATATTAATCACTTTCTTTCACTTCATCTTTATTGAACCTCAAACCTTCTTACTGAGATTAACTTCCTCTTGCCTGAAGTACATCCTTTAGTGAATTCTGCTGATGGCAAATTCTTTCAATTTTTGTTTGAATATGCCTTTATTCAAAAGCATTCTTTTTTTTCTTTCTTTCTTTCTTTTTTTTTTTGAGACAGAGCCTCAAGCTGTCACCCTAAGTAGAGTGCTGTGGCATCACAGCTCACAGCAACCTCCAACTCCTGGGCTCAAACGAGTCTCCTGCCTCTGCCTCCCAAGTAGCTGGGACTACAGGCGCCAGCCACAACACCCGGCCATTTTTTGGTTGCAGCCGTCATTGTTGTTTGGCGGTCCCGGGCTGGATTCGAACCTGCCAGCTCAGGTGTACGTGGCTGGCACCCTAGCCCACTGAGCCACAGGTGCCGAGCTTATCATAAATATCTTGTAGCGAGGTACTATGGAACTAAGTAAATACCCTGTTCCTCATCAAGCTTTGAATTTATTCATTTATTTAATTACATTAGTATGGCTCATGGTTTCTTATTCAATGGGCTGTAATCTGTTGCTATCATTGTTGCGAAACTCAAAATTTCTCAATTTTGATCAATGGAATGCCCTTGAAGAAAGCTTCTGTGTCCCTTTGACACGTCCCCATCATTCTTGGAGCACCCTTCCTTGTTTGCTGGTATGTCTCAGCTTCATCCTGAGCTTCCCCTGCTCAAGTCCCGGCCTCAGCCGTTTTCTCCAGGGAACTTCGCTCCTTTCTGTGGAGAGTGGTCCTCTGAAGCCAAGCTCTTAGCACCAGCTGTGTTCACTATGGTTGGAGTGTCTCTCCATGCCCAGGATGAGTTCCAGGTTCTCAGTGGCCCCAGTAAACTTGGCCACAGAAAGATTTTCTCCTTCGGTGATCCCTTCCACCCCCTTAAATAAAGGGCTTTCCATCCCTGGGCCAATCACGGTGGCGGGGGCAGGGGATGCTCATTAGCTAAGCTTGAGTTCCAGGCCCACCCCTGTTTGAAGAGGGGTGGTGTGTGGGTCTTGCAGAATTCAGCCTCACCTAGCTCCATGGAAAGGGTAGCCTGCAGGAAGGAAAGGCGAGGAGATTTGGGGGTGACAAAACAGCAGGTACCTTAACAAATGTGTTTAGTTACAAGTTGTGCTAACTGCCGAGAGAAGAGGGTGGTGCTCACGAGGACCACAGTGCACCCTCGCTCCGCCTGAAGGGGGGGAGGCCTGTGTGAGGAGCTTCAGACAGGCAGAGGCCTGAAGCAAGGGAGCCCAGAGGGGCAGGAGGGTGTGGCAGGGCAGGGCGGGTAGAGGAAATGGCGGACCCTGAGGGGCTTGCCCAGGCTGCAGAGGCCAGAGCATGTGAGCAAGAGGAAAGGAGTGGGAGAAAAGGATGGGACTGGAGGGCCCTGTGCTCCAGCAAGGGTGCCAGCTTCCTGCTCAAGGAAATAGGGAGCCACTGCAGGTTTTAGGGAGGGGAGGTGACATGTGCTAATGTGGCTGCTGAGAGTGGCAGGTAAGGATTGGCTGCGCCCAGAGGGCGATGGGAGGGTGATGGCACCCCAGGTACATCATTTTCATCTACCTGCTTCTCTCCTTATTGAAACTGTGACATGCAGGAGCCTTCAGTGATATGTCTTCATGCCTAATGAACATGCCAGAGAAGAGAGAGGATGGCAACAAAATGGCTCTGGTAGGCCCCCCACCCCCCGGCCCGTGACTGTCCGGGGACACCCCCTGCTTCGCCTGCCCTGCCCCAGCCCCCCCAGTGGCCCTTTCTCCGTGGCCCTCGTCACCGTCCCCGCACCCTGCGCTTTGCCTGTCCTATCTCATTCCTGTTCGTCTCCCCTGTGAGAACACATCCTCCGTTCCTCGGGGATTTCTGTGTCTTGTCACAGCTGCGTCCTCAGCTTCAGGCGCACATTAGGTGCTCAGCAGAAGTGTTTTATGCAACTGAATGATTGTGGGAGGGGCTCTGAAAGGGGGAGAAAGGCTAGGAATGGGCTTTTTCAGGACACAGGCCCAGGGCTGGGCCATGCCGCAGGCTGGGGAGGCCGGAGAAGGCCAGTCCCGCAGGGGAAGCACAACCTTTGCGGGACTCAGCACGGACCGGGCAGGGGGCAGGCTGGACAAGGCGCTGACCTGAGTGTGATGCCCGGAGCAGAGCGTGGGCAGAACCCGGAGGCAGGGGATCCACCGAGGCCGGGACACCGCCCCAACTGCTCTGGAGACAAGCTCCAGGCCTGGGCAGTGCAGGGAGGGGTAGGCCGAGGGTGGCAGGACTAAGGAGCCCTGGTGGGCGCATCTGTCGTCACCCCAGGGTGTCCTAGGCGTCCACTGTGCTCTTGCCTCGCCAGCCTTTTTCTGTTTCTCACACATTCCAAACTCATTCCTGCCTCAGGGCCTCAGCACTTGTTCACTCTGTCAGGAAGGTTCTTCTCTTCTTTAAAATGGGCACAGTGCAGTTGAAGTGAGGCCTGTGTTAGGTAATGCATGCACCTCACCAAACGTGGTGCCTACACATGGAAGGTTTTTTTTTTTGAGACAAAGTCTCACTCTGTTGCCCTGGGTAGAGTGCTATGATATCACAGCTCACAGCAACCTCAAACGCCTGGCTCAGCGATTCTCTTGCCTCAGCCTCCCAAGTAGCTGGGACTACAAGCACCTGCCTTAATGCACTACTAGTTTTAGTAGAGACAGGGTCTCACTCTTGCTCAAGCTGGTCTCAAACTCCTGAGCTCAGGCTATCTGCCCACCTTGGCCTCCCACAGTGCTAGGATTACAGGCATGAGCCACTGCAACTGGCCACAAAGAATTTTTTTTTTCCTGAGACAGAGTCTTACTTTATCGTTCTCAGTAGAGCGCTGTGGCATCACAGCTCACAGCAACCTCCAACTCCTGGGCTTAGGTGATTCTCTTGCCTCAGCCTCCCAAGTAGCTGGGAGTACAGGTGCCCGCCACAACGCCCGGCTATTTTTTTGTTGCAGTTTGGCCAGGGCTGGGTTTGAACCTGCCACCCTCAGTATATGGAGCTGGCACCCTACTCACTAAGCCGCTGGCGCCACCCCACAAAGAAGTTTTTTATTCCTGTTGTAGAGACCAAGCAAAAACTGCCCCTTCAATGTCTGGAAGTTTGTTGAAAAATCAACTCACAAAAGGCAGATTAACAAAAAGAAATGCCAAGGAACTTTACACGAAAAGGCATACAAACGGATTCATGTCTCTGGGAGACCGAGGCTGGTGGATTGCTTGAGCTCAGGAGTTTGAGACCGGCCTGAGCAAACCGAGACCCTGCCTCTACCAAAAGTAGAAAAACCAGCCAGGCGTTGTGGTGGGTGCCTGTGGTCCCAGCTACTCAGGAGGCTGAGATAAGAGGATCGCGGGAGCCCAAGAGTTAGAGGTTGCTGTCAGCTGTGACGCCGCGGCACTCTACCCAGGGTAACAGAGTGAGACTCTGTCTCAAAAACAAACAGAAAAAAAAAACCCCAAATGACGCTTTATCTTCCAAGACTTCCCTCCGTGTGGCCTCTCCTCATTCCGTAGGCTAGCATGGTGGCTGGGTTCCAGAGGGGAAAATAGAAGCTGCCAGTTCCCTTAAGGCTAAGCCCGGAACTGATACAGCATTCTATTTGTCAAAGCAAGTTGTGAGATGAGTCAAGATTCAGGGAGAATCCATTCCTTGAAAGAACTGTGACCGTCTCCACCCCGCCATCCTCTCCATCAGATTAACCTGTTTTTCCTTCTTTCCTCTGTGAAGTTACTTTACTCATTCTGTAGTTATATTTTTGGCCTTCTTCTGCCTAAGATAACAGGAACTGAGAGATAAACTGGATATTGGTAAATGTGTTCCTTCTCTGAGGTAGCAGAATGCCTCATCCTGCTTGTACACGTTAGTGGGGCCCCTCAGTGTTGGAATCTCAGGTTGAGGCTCTTTCTGTGCCCCCTGAGCTGCCTGAATATACAGTCCCTTATATTCTGTCCTCCTCCACATGCCAGCTTTCAGGCTTGTCAATCTCCCCACACACCATTTTCTCCAATCTTTATCCTGTCCTGGATTCTCCTGGTGGGAAGGTCTCACTTCTCCTGGGCAGGTGCTGGCCTGCCTGCTGGTGTTGCAGGCTACGGACAACCCTCAGGGCCGGGTTCTCTCCCTGAGGTTTTGCCCCTGCACTGTGGCCCTAAGGTGGAGAATATCATGGACCTCCAGAAGAATGAGGATCAGCTGGAAGTGGAAGGAGAAAAGAAGACGATGATGAAGAAGATGATGGTGCGGGACCCACATGTGGGTCTGTGGCACTGGGATGGGAGGGACAAGAATTCCTGAGGCCACCCACTGATGAGAAGGGGGGTGAGGAGTGGGGAGTTGAGGTGGGAAGAGAAAAGGACAAGGAGACAGTGTGCCTGGACTTGAGTCTGAGCTCCACTCTCACTGCCCTCCACCTACCCTGAGGGAGCTCGGGCAACTTGCTTCCCTTGTAAGCCTCACTCTTCTCATCTCAGAAATGGGTATACCTGTCTTCAGCTTGCTGGGGGACCTAACTCAATAGTCCACGGTGAAGCCGTGTGCACCGAGCAGCAGTTTTTATTATTCTTGCTGGGCAATAGTAGAGAGTTGCCTTATGGTTTTGTTAAATGCAATGGCTACTTCTCAGATAGCCGTGGTTACTTCTCAGCTATCCACCAGCATGGATTAGGCAGGGACAACCACTGAAGTTTCCAGAATTATACTTGGCTTTGTACTCCTGAAAGACACACACACACACAAAATTATCTACTGCGTGTAGATACTAGATCAAAAGACAGGGCACAGTAGCTCATATGTGTAATCCCAGCACTCTGGGAGACCAAGGTGGGAGGATTGCTTGAGCTCAGGAGGTCAGGAGTTTGAGGCCAGCCTGAGCAAGAGCGAGATCCCATCTCCGCTAAAGATAGAAAAACTAGCAGGCATTGTGGCAGATGCCTCTAATCCCAGCTACTTAGGAGGCTGAGGCAGGAGGATTGCTTTAGCCCAGGAGTTTAAGGTTGCTGTGAGCTACAATAATGCCGCTGCACTCTAGCCTGGGTGACAGAATAAGACTCTTGTCTCAAAAAAATAAAAAGGGAGAAGTAATTAGAAGGACATTTTAAAGCAATTTAACAAGGCAGGTTTCAAGGTCCACACAGTGTGTTTTTTGCTTTGGGCCAGCTCTGTGCTTTATTATTATTATTTTTTGAGACAAAGCCTCAAGCTGTCACCCTGGATAGAGAGCTGTGGCATCACAGCTCACAGCAACCTCCAATTCCTGGGCTCAAGCGAGTCTCCTGCCTCCGCCTCCCAAGTAGCTGGGACTACAGGCGCTGGCCCGACCATTTTTTGGTTGCAGCCGTCACTGTTGTTTGGCAGGCCCGGGCTGGATTCAAACCCTCCAGCTCAGGTGTATGTGGCTGGTGCCTTAGCCCGTTGAGCCACAGGCGCCGAACCCAGCTCTGTGCTTTAAATATGCCTCCTGCCATGGGGCTGCTGTGGGAAACAAATCTTGCTGAGCTCTGAGTGTGCGTTGCAGCCGGTTAGGATAGGGGGAGTTTTTGGTGGCCTAAAACTGAGGGTTCAGAATGGGCATCAGCAGTGAGCAGGCTCTCGGCCCCTGGAGGCCGGGCAGGGTGTGGGGCCAGTGAGGGAGCTCGGCCTGGGGCCAGGCCAGCTCCCTGCGAGGAGGGTGGCCTGAGCCCGGGGTCTGCAGTGGCTCTGCCTCTCACTGGCCCCTCTGTGGTCCCCTGTCTAGAGGCAGATCCAGGAAGAGCCGCTGGATTCCCTTTCAAGCTCTGTCCGTCGCCAGGCCATGGAGACCCTGACTCAGCTGAGGTGTCCACAGCCTTCCCTGTCTCCCCATGCTGCAGCCCCTCTCCCCGCTCCCTCCGCCGCCACCTGTCCATCTTGGGGCCTCTCTCCTGCGCCCACACCCTGCTCCCGTGCCTTCTCCCCAGCCCTGCCCGCTCTCTGCCTGGGGAGCCTGACCGCCACACCCCTCCCAGCCCCCACCTCATCTGGCCCTTCTGAGGATCTGAATGTCGAGCCAATGAGCCCCGAGTTGGGCGTTCCCTGCCAGCCCGGGGTCCTTAGCCACGGGCCCCGCCCACTCGTGCCTGTGCCTCCCCCGCAGTCAAACGCAGCCCACTCTGGGCACGCGGGAGCGGTCGGAGCTGGTGAGCGCGTGCGTGCGGAGTGTGTTCTCCCTGCCCTCCGTGCAGGCCATGCAGGAGAAAGACGAGGCCAAGGCTGAGGCCGTCCAGGTGAGGGTGTCCTAAGGGCTGGTGTTCTGGGGACAGATCTGGATCTTAATCCTCCTAGTCAATAGTTGTGTGGCCTTGGGCCACTCAGCTCACCTGAGTAGGCACTCGATAAGTATTTGGCAAATGATGAATCTTTGGAATGAAGGTGCTTCTGTCTGAGGGTCCTGTGTGAGGGATATGGGCAGATGTTGGCATGGCCAGAGGTGGCGGCTCCTTGTCCAAACCTGAGCCACTGGCACTTGTAGCTCAGCAGCTAGGGCTCCTGCCACATACACTGGGCCTGGTGGGTTCGAGCCTGTCCCATGCCTGCCAAACAAAAATGACAACTACAACAACAACAACAACAAAATAGCCAGGCACTGTGGTGGGCACCTGTAGTCCCAGCTACTTGAGAGGCTGAGGCAGAGAATCACTTAAGCCCAAGAGTTTGAGGTTGCTGTGAGCTGTAACGTCACACAACGAGGGTGACATAGTGAGACTTGATCTCAAAAACAAAGAAACAAACAAAAAACCCCTGAGCCATGATGAAGACAGACTGGGGGAAACTGGAGCTGAGTCCTGGAGAAGCAGGGCCTTGGGGGGCTCATCCAAACATCTCCAAACCTCTGCATGTGTTCTCAAGAGGAGAGGCAGAGCTGACCCTTAATGCAGGATGAGGGGAGAGCCAGGGCCTCTGGGAACATTGAGGCAGAGGGGTTTCAGCTCACAGTGGACTTTTTTTTTTTTAGAGACAGAGTCTCACTTTGTCGTCCTTGGTAGAGTGCTCTGGTGTCACAGCTCACAGCAACCTCCAGCTCTTGGGCATAGGTGATTCTCTTGCCTCAGCCTCCCAAGTAGCTGGGACTACTGTAGTAGCTGGGACTACAGGCACCTGCCACAACACCCGGCTATTGTTTTTTTTTTTTGAGACAGAGCCTCAAGTTGTCACCCTGTATAGAGTGCTGTGGCATCCTAGTTCACTGCAACCTCCAATTCCTGGGCTCAAGCGAGTCTCCTGCCTCTGCCTCCCAAGTAGCTGGGACTACTGGCACCTGCCACAATGCCCGACCATTTTTTTTGGTTGTAGTCGTCATTGTTGTTTGGCGGGCCCTGGCTGGATTCGAACCTGCCAGCTCAGGTGTAGGTGGCTGGCGCCTTAGGCACTTGAGCCACAGGCACTGAGCCGGCACCTGGCTATTTTTTGTTGCAGTTTGGCCGGGGCCGAGTTCAAACCCACCACCCTCGATATATGGGGCCGGCGCGCTACTCACTGAGCCACAGGCACTGCCACATTCATTTATTCTTTCATTCAACAAATATTAACTGAGGTATCCATCCAACAGAGATGGATACGATCAATCATGCAAATAAGTGCAAAATTGCACCAATGGCAAATGCTGCAAGCAAGAAGTACTCGTGCTGTAAAGAACGTGGAATGGGAGGACATAGTCTAGATGGGAGTCAGGGGCTGTGAAGTTAAAGAAGGACTAATTAGCGGAAAGGGTTGGTGGAAGGAAAAACATTTCAGGCAGAAGAGCAGCCTAGCCTGTTCAGAGGCCGTGTACAGAGACGGCACAGTGACTGCAAGAATGGCAAGGCGGCAGCGTGACTGGAGCCTAGATGACGAGGCGAGAGTCCTGGGAAGCAAGCGTAGAGAGCAGGTGAGGCAGACTATGCCACACGGGTGGCGTGAGGGCTTTGGGTCTAGAGGGGTGCCTGGAGAGACGAGCCAGAGGAAAGGGAGGGAATCCCTGCTTGGAGGGAAGAGCCGGCAGCCCTCATGTACTACCGGGCCTGGCCAGCAGAGGCCAGTACTGCACAGTAGTCGGCGCAGCTGGGAGGGAAGGAGGAGGTAGGTGCCCAGTCAGGCTTGCTAGGTGGTTGTGGTGTAACCCTAAGGACCACTGACTCCAGCTGTGTGCAGATGTAGGAAGCCTGGACAATGACAACCTGGGAAGCGGACTTGGACAGCTGGCAGGAGGAGGGGAGGAGAGGAAGAGAGGGTCTTCCCAGAGCAAGCTCAACCCCACTGCACATCCTTGAGTATGTGTAATGCCTAAACCTAGAAGACACTCCTAGGACTGTGACACGCTGATGGCTGAGGAGCCTGGGCAGAGCAGAGATGGCTCCCTTAAGGGACAACTTGGGAAACCAATTTGGGTCTAGGAGTAGCTATTCCAAAAAGAATCAGAGGCTCGGCGCCTGTGGCTCAGCAGGCTAAGGCCCCAGCCGTGTAAACCTGAGCTGGCGGGTTCAAATCCAGCCTGGGCCCGCCAACCAACAATGACAGCTGCAACTCAAACAAAAATAGCCGGGTGTTGTGGCGGGTGCCTGTAGTCCCAGCTACTTGGGAGGCAGAGGCAGGAGACTCGCTTGAGCCCAAGAATTGGAGGTTGCTGTGAGCTGTAATGCCATGACACTCTACCCCGGGTGACAGATTGAGGCTCTGTCTCAAAAAAAAAAAAAAAAAAAAAAGAATCAGAGCACTTCCCCAGAGGTAATACAAGTACGAGTGACCCTTATGTTTATCTAGTCCTTTTAGTTCTAGAGCATTTTCCTATCCATCCCCTCATTTGCTCCTCATGGCTTGAAACTTCTTTGTTGTGTGACCTTGGACAAGTACTTCCTCATTTATAAAATGAGAAAAATAATTTGAGGACAAAGCCATGTGGTTGTGCAAATCACTCATCTGGCCTGGGGTAGATTCTCTGTAAATGCTGGGTCTCTGCTTCCTCCCCATTTAAGGTGAGAAGCATAGGGATAATAATTACCAATTTGTCAATATGAAAACTGTATCTGGCTCGGCGCTTGCAGCGCAGTGGTTATAGGGCCAGCCATATGGGGCTGGTGGGTTCGAAATTGGCCCAGGGCCTGCTAGACAACAGTGATAACTGCAACAAAAAATAGCTGGGCGTGTGGCAGACACCTGTAGTCCCAGCTACTTGGGAGGCTGAGGCAAGAGAATGGCTTAAGCCCAAGAGTTTGAGGTTGTTGTGTGCTATGACGCCACGGCACTCTACCGAGGGTGATAAAGTGAGACTCTGTCTCTACGAAAAAAAAAAAAAAAGAAAGAAAAGAAAACTGTAGCTGATGGAAGTACCATCAAGTTAATCTCAGAGGTGGGACTAGCAAGAGGCTCTCTTGGGTCCAGGCTCGCCCCACCTGATCTACACGAGGGGTTGACTAGGGCTGGTGTCTACCCCAGAGGTCCCCTAGTGACTTGTTCCTCCTCTGTCCACAGACACTTTACCATCAGACCCTGGATGCCCTGCAGACACTGCTCAAGGCCCTCTTTATTGAGGATCCCACCCCTGCTGGGCTGAAGAGCATCTTGGAGGTGTGGGGGTGGGGGTAGGGTTAGGGAGAGAGGAAGGGTGGAAGGGGGAGAGAAATTGGCTCGGGAGCACTGGAGGCTGAGCCTGGGAGTGATTTGATGTCAGGATGTCATCACGTGCCAGTGTTCCGCCTCCCTGTCCCTCTCGCAGGCCCTGCCCTGGTCTCCTGCCTCCTTCCTCTCTCGCCGTCCCTCCCCACACGGAGCTGCCTCTCAGGGCTCTCGATGCCCCTGTATCTTTGCTCTCTGCACCCCTGTCCCTGCGTTTCTCTTCCATCGTCAGGACTCTGCCTTTCACCTCTCTCCTTCTTGGCTTCCTTCTTCCCTCCTGTCTGTCAGGCCTGTTCTCAGCTTCTGAACCCCAGTTCTCCCGTAAGCCCCGAGAAGAGGAGGGCTGTAGTGCATGATCTTTACACCCTTTCTGGAAGTTTCCTGCTGATTGATGGAGGCTGGTGCAGGGGCTGGCATCTACCCTGGAGCTCTGAGTCTCACCCGTGTCCCCACAGCCCCTGGGGCCCTGGATGAACTCTGGGAAGGCCCATGAGCGCGCGCGGGCTGTGAACAGCAACGTGTCTGTGCTGAACCACACGCTTCTGACTCTGCCTTTCTTTGTGAGTGGCCCCTGGGAGGGGTGGGCTCTCTTAGGGAGACTCTTCCCAGCTCTGAAAGAGCCTGTGAGTGTGTTCAGGGATTCCTAGGCGGCCCCTGCTATCCTCAGAGGGCTCTGCTACAAGCCCAGACCATCCAGCCCTGCTCGCCACTCACTGAATAGCATTCCTGAACCTGTAAGACTCAGTCCCTAAGATTACGACACAAACAGATGTCCTCGGGGTTCCCGGCACTGGGGCTTCTGCTGGGGAGGCTCATCCTTCGCATCGGGGATCCTGATGAGGAGATTGGTCGGGAGGCTCTGGACGGCATCGTCATCCTCTACACCATCCTGGAGCTCCAAAAACGTAAGCCCTGTTGCAGTGCCCCTGAAGCAAGGCTCAGGTGCAGCCTTGGCCACTGGGCACCGGTGAGGTCAGGCGGGGCCTGTGGAAACTGTTGTGAAGCCTAAGGCCCACAGAGGGTACAAACAAACTTATTTTATTATTATTTTTTTGAGACCGAGTCTCACTATGTCGCCCTTAGTAGAGTGCCGTGGCGTCACAGCTCCCAGCAACCTCAGACTCTTGGGCTCAAGTGATTCTCTTGCCTTGGCCTCCCAAGAAGCTGGAACTATAGGCACCTGCATGATGCCCAGCTACTTTTGTTGTTGAAGTTGTCATTGTTGTTTAGCATGTCCGGGCTGGGTTCAAACCCAGCAGCCCCGGTGTATGTGGCTGGTGCCCTAACCACTGAGCTACGGACACTGAGCCGTAAACAAATGTGTTTTGACTTAAGTGTCCTTCTATCTGAGATTCCCCTCATCTGTCCAGGCTTCATTTGTGACTGGGATTTTCGTATTCCAATAACACCATGTAAAGTAGTGATGATGGTGGTGATGTCTTGTTTTCTAGTCTGCCTTTCCCACTAGACTATCATCCCATGAGAACAGGGCAGGTCTGTACCTTGGTCTTTGCTGTATTCCCAACGTCTAGGCCTGGGCCTGGCACATGGTGGGGGTTCAGTGAATATCTATTGAATTAATGAAAAAGAACAGGTTTTATCTTAGAGTCTGGCGCAGCTAAAACTAGTGATGTGATGTGGGCTGAGAGAGTAATCTGATGGCACCATACCTAGAGGGGCACAGTATCAGCTGTCACTTGCCTCCTTTCTTTCTCCCAACTCCGCCCCACACCAGGGGACCTTGGAATGTGTTGCAAACTCCCCTGGCTCTGGAGGCAGAGTGACCTCAGACAAGTATTTTGCTACGTGAGCTTAGATTTCCTCATCTATCAAAAGGGTGCCCTCAGATGTAATTCACAAGCTTTTGAAAGATAAAAATAGATCTTTTATAAGAACATATGTAAAGAGACCAGCTCAGAGCCACACATTATAGGCACTTGTCAATTCGAGTTCCTTTCCCCCATCCCACCAGGCTTTTGGGATCTGCGTGTCCCCATTCTTCTTGATCTCTAGCATTTGGGACTAAGATTTGGTCTCCGGGAGAGCCCCCCATCGATCAGGGCCACTCATGCATCCTGAGTGATGGGTGAAGGTGGCATAAGCCAATTTAATGATCAGCTTTAGGGGTAGGAGTAGTATAGACCAAATTAGGGTCGCCAGATTTAGTAAGTAAAAAATAGAGGACACCCAGTTAAATTTGTTGTTATTTTTTTTATAAACACCAGAAATTTATTTCTCACAGTTCTGGGGGCTAGAAATCTAAGATGGGGGTATTTGACCAGTTGAGTTCTGGTGAGGGTCCTTTGCTGGGTTGCTAATAGCCACCTTCTCACTGTGTCCTCACACAGCAGAAAGAACTAAATTTGATTTTCAGTTTAACCATGATTAATTTTTATTTTATTTATTATTATATTATTTATTATTATTTTGAGAGTCTCACTTTTTTTTTTTTTTTTTGAGAGAGTCTCACTTTTGTTGTCCTGGGTAGAGTGCCGTGGTGTCAAACAGCAGCCTCAAACTCTTGGGCTTAAGCAATTATCTTGTCTAAGCCTTCTGAGTAGCTGGGACTACAGGCACCTGCCGCAACACCTAGCTAGTTTTTTCTATTTTCAGTAGAAACAGGGTCTCACGCTTGCTCAGGCTGGTTTCTAATTCCTGAACTCTAGCAATCTATCCGCCTTGGTCTCCCAGACTTCTAGGATGATAGGCGTGAAGGACCATGCCTGGCCTACCATGAGTAATTTTTAGTATATTTGAGATATACATTCATTAAAAATTATTTGTTTGTCTGAAATTTGAAGTTAACTGAGTATCCATCCTGCATTTTATCTGGTAACCCTAGGTCAAACCCACAGTCTTGGATTCTAATCGCAAGTAGTAAATCATTTTTCCAGGCCCTGGGTAATTGTAGGAAGCAGCAAAGCTAGGATTCAAACCTGGTTTTGCCGACTCCAGATCTGAAACTCTTTCCTTTCACAACAGCACATGCATTCCTCTGCCTCAATGAACCTTTCTTGAGCCCATGTCTTGTATATCTTGAGGAGACCTAGGTTGGACCCAGGCCAGGCCATAGTAAGGGCTCAGGAAGTGCTTGAAATGTGTTTCCTTCACCAGAAAATATGGAGCCACTATGTGCCAGGTACCATTCTAGGCTATGGGGACATAGCAGTGAAGAAAAGAGATAAATTAAATAATCCTTCCTTGGTGAGATTACCTCCTTGTCAGCAAACAGACAATGAACGCCAATGAGTGATACACACAAGTACGTCAGGTGATGATTAGTACTTAAGAAAATAAGTAGAATGGCCAGGCGCAGTGGCTGATGCCTGTAATCCTTGCATTCTGGGAGGCAGAGGTGAGTGGATTGCTGAGACCAGCTTGAGCAAGAGGGAGACCTCTCCCTTCACCCCCCCGTCTCTAAAAATAGAAAAGACTAACTGGGTCTTGTGGTGGGTGTCTGTAGTCCCAGCTACTCAGAGGCTGAGGCCAGGAGTTTGAGGTTGCTGTGAGCTATGATGACACCATGGCACTCTACCCAGGATGACAGAATGAGACTTGGTCTCAGGAAAAAAAAAAAAATACCTTTGGCAGTGTCTCTTGAAGCTGAACCTACGCATACCCTATGACCCAGTAATTCTGCTGCTAGGTATGAGCCTGACAAATGAGTGGATGTAAATCACCAGCAGACTCACTTGCATGTTCATAGCAGCGCAATGCTTCATAGCTGGCAATAAGCCAAAGGTCCATCAAAATAATTAATCGTAGACAAATTGTAGTACATTCACACTATGGAAAATTATACAGCTGTGAGAATGAATGAAAGCTAATGCTATGCGCAACTGCGTGGGTGACCCTTGTCCACATACTGTTAATTGAAAGGGACGAGATACAAAGGATGATACATGTTTGTTGATAGAAAGCTGAAAAGCAAGGAAATCTGTCCAGGGGCTTAGGAATTAGAATGTGGTTACCTGGGGTAGAGGAGGGGATGGTGCCTGAGAGGTACACGACGGGGGTTCCCACCTTGACCTGGGCCCTGGCTACATGGGTGTGTTCACTCTGTGAAAATTTATCAGGCTGGTTACTTAGGATATGGGTATTTGCTACATATATGTATAACAAAAAGTTTTTATAAATAGGGTGGTCAGGCCTCACTGGGATGTCCGCTCTTGCAGGAGCCAGAGATCAGGAAGAAACAAACAAGAAGGAGCTGTATGAGAGTAACAAGCGCTTCCTGGGACCCTACAACCCCGTCAGCCCCTGCCAGAACATCCTGCGCGTGATCGCGGTGACTGCTGCCCCTCAGCCCGGCCCAGGGAGGGAACAAGGGGGAGTGCCACCTGCCCCCAAAAGCTTTCCTCTCTAGCTTTCCTGGCTGGCCCAAGGCCCCTTTGCAGGAACCTTCCCTGGCCACGCAGCCTATCCTGAGTGCCTCCTTGCCCCCATCTGTGCCAGGTGCTGGGCCATGACTTCCTTCCCTGACCTGCGTGTCACCCAGTTGCAGGTGTAAGGCTGTGCCCCGCTCCCGCCGGCCTCTGTGTGTGGGAGTCAGGCAGTGTCCAGTGCTTCTGGGTGAGGCCCCTGTGGTTCCTGGCTGTTAGTCAGCATTGCAATCTCTGCCTCTTTGTTTCAGGAGTTTGGAGACTTCCTGGGGCCCCAGCAGGTGAAGGACCTGCTGCTGGCGGCCCTGGAAGGGCTGAAAGGCGGCTCCGAGGCTCAGGGAAAGGACTCCGGGGAGATGATGCAGCTGGCCTCTGAGGTCACGCTCAGCTCAGTGCTGGAGTGGTACCGCCACAGGGCGCTGGAGGTGGTAAGGCTTCCTGGTCCCTGCGGCCTGGGGGCACCCCAAGGCCTACTCATCACTGGGCACAGCTTGCCCGGGTCGGGGCAGAGGTGGTGGCAGCTGAGTTCTTGGTGCTCCCAGCTTGTGCCTTGGTTTCCCCTCTTGCCACCCCAGAGAGAACTGACCTGGTGCAGGGGTGGGGGGTGGGGGAGGGAGGGTGACAGAGAAACTGGCTCCCAGGAAGGAGCAGGCACTCTGCTGGTCTCTCCGTCTCTCCCCTTGTCTCTCCTCTCCCCCCTCCCTCTCCCCTGTCCTCTGCCCATTTTCCCGCATGCCCCATGCCTCCTTTGGCTTCTCCATGGGCCATCACTGCTCACCGCTGCCCCGGCTGTGTCCCAGATCCCAGAAATCATGCAGGGCATCTACATACAGCTGAGCCAGATCCAGGAGCCACGGGCCCGCGAGGTGGCCCTGCTGCCCGTCTCCCTGCTGGCCAGCTCCTTCATGACTGAGGTCGTGGTGGCCCTGCTCATGTGCCCTCTGCCGCTGGACAGGTACCAAGCAAGGCGGGGGGGGGGTCCCAGCTGTTACATCTCAGAAGGCTGAGGCAGCCCCCACCCCCGGCTGGGATCTCTGCCTGCTGTTCTGCCCAGTTGGCTCCTCTTTCTGGATCAGTGGCACTTACACAAACGCAAACATCACGCGCTTCCCGAGTACCACTTGGGTGTCAGAACTGATCAGTAATCTAGTTCCTCATTCTTACCACAGTCCCATTCTACAGATAAGGAAACTGAGGCTTGGGAAATATTCTTGCCTGTACTCATTGAGTAAGAAACAGAACAAGGACCTACCGTTAGGGTTTTTGTTTTGTTTTGTTTTTTGAGACTCACTTTGTCCCCCTCAGTAGAATGCTATGGCATCACATGTCACAGCCAACCTCAAACTCTTGGGCTTAAGCGATTTTCTTGCCTCAGCCTCCCAAGTAGCTAGGACTATAGGCACCCCTCACAACGCCCAGCTATTTTTTGGTTGTAGTGGTCATTGTTTGGCAGGCCCAGGTTGGATTCGAACCCACAAGCTCCGGTGTATGTGGCTGGCACCCTAGCTGCTGAGCTACAGGCGTCAAGCTTAGTTTATCTATTTTTAATAGAGACAGGGTCTCACTTTGCTCAGGCTGGTCTCAAACTCTTAAGGTCAAGGGATATACTCATCTCACTATGCCTAGCAACATACCTACTTTGAACGAGTGAAACAAGGCAGTGGGTGATCCACACCCTAGGATGGTTGCTTGAATGCACGCATAATGAAATCGTGCAGGGCTGTGCAGGTGGGGTGTGCTCTTATAAGGATAGCTGGTGTCATCCATAGAAACCAAGATCAGTTGGGTGGCGAAGGCCCAGGGCACACATCCTATCCTCCCACCTAGAAGAACTGAGCCTTTTTGGCTTGAGGCCAGCCCTATAAGATGACTGGGGGACCACACTTGCCATCAGAGTCACTCAGGATACAGGACAGTCTTCGTGCAGGAGGCCTTGCGGCAGCCCCTACAGCAGACCAGATGGGCAGCATTTCAGATGTTATTGGGTGCCAAGTCTTTACTTGCATGAGCCCAAGAGTGAGGACTCCGTAGATCCTGCACCCTGGATGGTTTACTGTCCTTATCCTAATCTTGGCCCTGAGGCTGGGAGCTGGTCTGTTGGGCCTCCCGGGCGAAAGCTCAGATGTGAGGAGAGGAGACCCACAGGGTGGGTGCCAGAGCCTCCCTATAAGTAATTCAGGGATCAATATTTCTTACAATGACTCTATAAGCGTCACTTCCAGGGACCCCACGGGGACTAGCCCCCTACACCCTGGGAAGCTCCCCACCCCATCGGTTCTCATAGTTAATTTATAGTTTTTCCCTGTCCAGATGTGATTTACTAATCTGGTCGTTTTTGCCATAAGCAATGTTGCCTGGAAACACAGTTAACATACTATCTTTACCAGGTTTCTAGGGGAACAGAGCTAGAAGGAAAGGTTTGGTTAACCCTTTAGCGCACTGGCCTGTCAGGGCTCTCAGCACCCCTTGATATATCCTTGCCCATTTGCAGTCTGGTGATTGGTCAGGCACAGATGCTTCCACCTGGATGGTGGGCTGCCTTCTAAGGGACAGGAGCAGTGTTCCCTGATATTATGTGACAAGTGTAAGAAAGATCCTAGCCCAAAGGGCTCAGCTATCTTGATTCTTGGTCTTTGGCTGGAGGAACTAGAACAGGCTTCAGAGACATCTGACCTGGCCACAACTTTTTTTTTTTTTTTTTTAGACAGAGTCTCACTTTGTCATCCTTGGTAGAGTGCTATGGCATCATAGCTCACAGCAACCTCAAACTCTTGGGCTTAAGTGATCACTACAGGCACCTGCCACAACACTGGCTAGTTTTTAGTGACAGGGTCTTGCTCTAGCTTGGGCTGGTCTTGAACTCATGAGCTCCCCCGCCTCGGCCTCCGACAGTGCTACAGTGCTAGAATTACAGGCTTGAGTCTCCTCGTCTGGCCTTTTTTTTTTTGAGACAGAGTCTCAAGCTGTCACCCTGGGTAGAGTGCTGTGGCATCACAGCTCACAGCAACCCCCAACTCTTGGGCTTAAACGATTCTCTTACCTAAGCTTCCCAGGTGCCTGCCACAACCCCTGGCTAGTTTTTGTTTGTGGTTGTCATTGTTGTTTGGCAGGCCCGGGCTGGATTCGAACCCACCATCTCTGGTGTATGTGGCTGGCACCCTAGCTGCTGAGCTACAGGCACTGAGCCTTTTTTTTTTTTTTTTTTTGAGACAGAATCTTACTCTGTAGCCCCGAGTAGAGGGCCATGGCATCACAGCTCATGGCAACCTCAAATTCTTGGGCTTAGGTGCCTGCAACTATGCCCAGCTAGTTTTTCTATTTTTATTAGAGACAGGGTCTCTCTTGCTCAGGCTGGTCTCAGACTTCAGTGATTTATCCGCCTTGGCCTCCCAGAATGTGAGGATACGGGACCTGGCCACATCCTAACTCTGCAGCTCATTGGCTGCGTGGTCTTTGGACTGGTGATTTCATTTCTCTGAACCTCCGTTCTGCATGTGTAAAAAGGGATTAACAGCATCCACCTTGAGGTTCATGGTGAGAATCCAGTGATCTTAAGGGGTTTGAATTCTTGTTTGCATCTGTATCCCAGAGATTTACCTGGTACCAGGTGTATAGTGGTGCTCAATTAATAGTTGCTGAAGTAATATGTATGTTGTATGTAAAGTGCCTGGTATGATACCTGGGAAACAGGTTTTTTTCTTTTTTAAGAGGCAGAGTCTCACTTGTCACCCTCAGTAGAGTGCCTTGGCATCACAGCTCATAGCAACCTCCAGCTCTTGGGCTCAAGCGATTCTCTTGCCTCAGCCTCCCAAGTAACTGGGACTACAGGCACCCGCCAAACCACCACAATTTTTTTTGTTGCAGTTTGGCAGGGGATAGGTTTGAACCTGCCACCCTTGGTATATGGGGCAGGCGCCCTACTCGCTGAGCCAAAGGTTTTTTGTTTGTTTTTTACATTGAGACAGAGTCTCACTTTGTCACCCTCGTAGAGTGCCATGGCATCACAGCTCATAGCAACCTCCATCATAGCAACCTCCAGCTCTCTGGCTTAAGCAATTCTCTTGTCTCAGCCTCCCACATAGCTGGGACTACAGGTGCCAGCCACAATGTCCAGCTATTTTTTCTGTTGCAATTGTCATTGCTGTTTAGCAGGCCTGGGACCTGGCCTGGCTTGAGGCTGCCAGCCTCAGTGTATGTAGCTGGCACCCTACTCGCTGAGCTATGGGTGCTGAGCCAGGAAACAGGGTTTTAATCTTCGTTAGCCACCTGTCCCTCGAGGAGTGTTTTCCCGACTACACCTTCTCCCTTCTGAAACCCTTTGCAGGGGGGTGGCCCCCCTGCCCTGGCCACCCCTAATCCTCCCACCCTGCTCTCTCAGCAACGGAGCAGAGATGTGGAGGCAGCTGATACTACGCAAGCCCAGCTGTGATGTCCGAGACCTCCTGGATCTGCTCCTGACTAGCCTGAAGGAGAAGCCTGTCACCAAGAAAGGCCGGGCCTCCATTGTGCCCCTAGCGGTGAGCACCCAGCCTGCCTCCTCCGTCCCTTCCTCCTGCTGCACTCAGCACTCTGTCAGTTGTGTGGCCCAGGGTGAGTCTCTGTCCCGGGCTCTGTGACCCACTGGACAATAATAGCGCAGCTGCTTGTGGCCAGTGCACAGCGGGGGATAGTGGAACTGGAATGACTCAGAGTCACAGAACTACATCCTACACCAGTGGTTTTAGTACATTACTACTTTGTGACCTGGGTAAGTCACTTTGCCTCCATGTGGCTCGGTCTCTACATACAAAGATAGAAATAATATCTGTCTTACATGGCAGCTGTGATGATTAAATGAGACAATATTTATTCGCTTAGGTGACAGAAAATGTTCACGTGCTTCTTACTGCCACGCTCAGAGCTTGGCCCTGGGAACTCAGAAGGAAAAGGCAGCTTGGGCTCAGGGAGCTGGCTGGGCTGCAGGGAAGGATTTCTGTGTGCCTTTTGTCACCACCACCCGGGTCCACGCCAGCTGAATAATACCGCTGCTTACCTCCCCGTGTCCACTTTTACAATATGTACGTATAGTTGCAGTCAAAAACATCTCTGAGAAAGGCCTGTCTCCTCGCCTCACCCCCCCTCTATGGCCTCTGGTTGCCCTCAGGAGTGACACAGTGCTCCTGCCTGTGCTGTGAGGCCCTATACACCTGCTAGCCTCGCCACACTCCATGGTCCTCTTCCTCACTGTGCTCCAGCCTCACGAGTCTTTGCCAGAACTTCATAAGTCACATGCTAGCTTGTCACAGGGCCTTTGCACATGCTGCTTTCTCTACCTAAAATGCTCTACTAAGGCTCGGTGCCTTCAGCTCAATGGGCTAAGGAGCCAGCCACATATACCCGAGCTGGCAGGTTCAAATCCAGCCTGGGCCACCAAACAATGAAGGCTGCAACCAAAAAATGGCCGGGCATTGTGGCGGGCACCTGTAGTCCCAGCTACTTGGGAGGCGGAGGCAGGAGACTCTCTTGAGCCCAGGAATTGGAGGTTGCTGTGAGCTGTGATGCTACAGCACTCTATCCAGGGTGCCAGCTTGAGGCTCTGTCTCAAAAAAAAATAAAATAAAATAAAATAAATAAATGAAAATAAAAAATAAATAAAATGCTCTACTAAGCTGATGTCTACTCATCCCTAGCATCACCTCCTCAGAGAAGCCCTCCCTGATTTCCCTGACTAGGTCAAATTTGTGCATAGTATGCTTTGCTTCACACACCTTTGCCATGGAAGAGTTTACCCCGGTTATGGTTTGACAGTAGTGTGGGGGATCATTCGGTTCATCCGTGAGATGCACAGAGACAGTGCCCATCCTGTTTCTCTCACCATGATATCTCTAACATCTAGCACACACCTGGCACATGGGAGGCACTCAAGTTTTTCTGTTTATTTAACAAATATTTATTAAGCAGCTACTGTGTGCTGGTCATACTCATAGGTTCTGGGGATTTAGCAGCAAGATATTCTGGTGAAGGGAAGTAAGTAAACAAAGAGTGGCTGGGGAAGGAGGGGTATTATCCCATTCATAGAGGAGCGTGCTGCTACTTAGAGACATTCCATATCTGTTTTTGTTTTTTTTTTGAGACAGAGCCTCAAGCTGTCACCCTGGGTAGAGTGCTATGACATCACAGCTCACAGCAAACTCCAACTCCTGGGCTCAAGCGAGTCTCCTGCCTCCGCCTCCCAAGTAGCTGGGACCACAGGCACCCCACACAATGCCCGGCCATTTTTTGGTTGCAGCCGTCATTGTTGTTTGGCGGGCCCAGGCTGGATTTGAACCCGCCAGCTCAGGTGTATGTGGCTGGCGCCTTAGCCTATTGAACCACAGGCGCCGAACTGACATTCCATATCTTACCCCAGGTCACACAGCTAGCAAGTGGCAGCGCCAGGACTCAAACCCAGATCCCCTTCCTGCAAATCCTGGCCTTCACCACTGTATCTCTTGGCCTCTACCCCCAGCCCCAAGTTCTCTTCATAAGCCACCAGCACTCATTCTTTCCCAGTTTGGGCATTCTTCTGCTGGTCCAGGCAGGGGTGACTATGTGCTCTAAAGTCACCCATTTGTGCTTCTTGTTCAGTAAGCATTGTTTGCAGGGATGGGCCTGGGCTAGTTTTTATCTTCCTTGCTGATACAATGGCATAAGTTAGAGCCAAGGGCATAGCCTATGCACATCACCAGGGGCTTTTCCCTACACAGCAGGCTGTGTTCTTTGAATACAGTCAACTCAGTTTGCGTTACTGAAAAGTGCAAGGGCTTTGAGTCCCAGAGGCTGGTCTTACCTCTACCACCGCCTCCCTGTATAGCAGTGGTTGATCACTAAGCCTTGTATCTTACCCACTGGGAAGAAGGAGGTAGGGTGTGTGGAAGGGCTTCCTCAGCTGCCCCATACAAGTCAACTGCTGTTTCTGTTCTCATCCCTCCCACATTAAGTCACTTGTCTCCACGGGAACATGCCAGGGCTTCTTTCCCTTTGCAGTTAAAGGCTTTCCTCCTGGCCCAGCTGCGTGGGGTCTCCGTGGCACAGCTTGTGGCATTTCTTTATAAAACATCCTCCCCTCGGGTGGCACCAGTAGGGTGCTGGTCCCATATACCGGAGGTGGTGAGTTCAAACCCAACCCCGGTGAAAAAAAAAAATTCTCCCCTCCACGCTCTTGTTGAATCTTTATACCCTGTCTGTGGGGCTGTATGGGTGAGGATCAGTAACCCCATTTTTCAGAGGCGGAATCTGAGTCCCAAAGAGAGGCCAGGGAGTGGAGCAGCCAGATGAGTCGTCAGGTCCTGTGAGCCCCCTCAGCCCCCATCGCTTACCTGCCAGTTAGAGAGAACTTGTCCGGCCAAATGTGAGGGGGAGCCCAAGCCAGGGCCAGAGCTGGACTGGCAGGTGGAGAACTTGCCCCAGGGACACATAGCCCCTTGGGGGCAGGGCTAGGACTGAAGCCAGGCTCCTGCTTGAGGCTGAGTGGGGAGGAGTGCCTTAACGGCCCAGGGTGAAGAGGTCAGCCTGGTGCCCCCTCCCATTCTGTGTGCCTGTGCGATGAATGAAGAAGAGACAGAACACATGACAATTGCTGTCTGAAAGGTCTGGCTGTGCCTTCAAGGGGCTGAGTGACCTTAGGCAAATGGCTTCACCCCTCTGAGTCTGTCTCCTCATTTGCAAGAAGGGATAGAGGTGGCGGGTTCAAACCCGGCCCCGGCCAAAAACTGCAAAAAGACTCTTTCCTCCGTAGCAGGTGGAAAGTATCTGTCCATGGATTTTTCCAGTACTCCACAAATCCCAGAGAGCCAGGGGTCAGGGGTGGGGTGAGGATCCTGGCTGTCCTGGGCTGGACCAAAGAGAAGCAGAGAAGCAGTCCAGGGCCTGACCCAAAGTGCTGGGGAGATGGGCCAGACACCCCACCAGCCTCCCCTCTGTCCCCAGGCAGCCAGTGGCCTGTGCGAGCTCCTGTCTGTCAACAGCTGTGTGGGCCGCGTGAGACGCATCTACCCGCAGCTGCTCCTGGCCCTGCTCATCCAGGTTCATTACCACATCGGCCTCAACCTGCCTGGCCGTGTGGCTCCTCGCAAGGACGCCAAGAAGGACTCCCAGCCCCCTGCCTTCGTACCTGTGCGGTATGTTCTGCCACCCTGGGAACCCTAGGAAGTCTTTACAGCCAGTAATCGGTAGGAATTAGCTCTGGGAGAGGGAAGCACACTTTTCTCAGAGCCAGGGGTTCATTCGACATCTGTTTTTGAGCCTCGGCTCTGTGCATTAGACTCTGCGTAGTGCCGGCCCCCGGGAAGGAATCAGCTCTCCCTCATGGAGCTCACTAAGTTTTCTTCCTCTCTTCCTAGAGATATCATTTGCATTAGGTTTGTATCCAAGGCCCAGCCATATTTAAAAATTAAATATTAACTAGAATAGGTAACATAGGCACATAGAGACAGTAAAAGCAAATCTTTCTAGCCCTGCCTTGTTCCCTTCCCTGAAGACAGCCAAACTCTTCCAGGCCCTTTTAGAGACAACTACAGATATGCAAGGATAAGCACATTTGTTCATATTCTCTATTTTTACACCAATAGTAGCATACCTCACACGGTTGCATTTCTTTTTTTTGCTTTTATAACATACTGTATCTTGGAAATCATTACATAGACAGCTGTCTCCTTATTTTTTTTGTCTCGTTATTTTTAACAGCCGCGTAGTATCCCTATGTATAGCATTCCAGCGCACCATGATTTATTTCACCATGCTCTTCCTGATTTAAATTCATCCTAGCCCTTTGTAATTACAATGTTGCAATGTGTCTGTTTGTTTATGTCTGTGAGTACACATGAGATTTTATATGGAGGATGAATTCCTACAAGTAGAACAGGCATATCAAAAGCTTCTGCATTTAAATGTTACGGTGGCACAGGACTATGTGATGGAAAACTTCTGGACCATGGAGTGGTGATTAAAATGGAGTCGAGAGGAATTCTGGGAAGATGGCCGATTGGTAGCAACCCTCAGCAGAGGCTCCTGAGCAGAGGAAGAAAAACTAAATGGAATCGGACTCTATGAAGCCAAAGGTGGGGAGCTGAGCCAAGAAAGAAGTTTGGCAAGCTGTAACTCCAAGGAAGAACATTCAATAAAACAAATTTCAGGTATAAAGCCTATCGACTAGAGGATGGGAGACCCCTTCCCCAAGCAGGAGACCTGCCCCAGGCTATCTGCAAATGAACAAGGAACAAAAGACCTCTCATTTTACCTCACTGGAGAGGTCCAGGTCTTTTTCTCTAGGGAGGTCCCACTTGTGAATCTAGACACCATCTCATCAGGCATAAAATTGAACAGATATTTTCCCCCACAAGTCCAAACTCTCAGTCCACCCTTCCCCCTTGTATGGCGGTCTCAAGTTCTGCCCCCTGCAGAGCACAGAGTGTTTGGTCTTGTCCTGAGAGATCTGGGCATAGTGTGGACTGCCGATCATCAGGACGCAATCTGTGACTAATGGGGAAGAAAGAGGTTGTGGGAAGAAAGGGACACTTGGCAGGAGGAGGAGCAGTCTCCCGGTTGTGACTATGCCTGGCCAGTGGTGTTATTGACCCTCAGTTTGGGCTATGTCTGATGGGACAGAGTGCAGAACCTCCAGCTCTGACAGTAACCACAGCAGGACAGTGGTTGCCTCGTGTGGACTGAATTCAGCAGACAGGGCTGGTCCCCAAGCCCCTGCTGGGTCTATGAGCAGAGGCTTGCTGGTGTGGACTAAGACCTGAGAGCAAGGGCTTGGTCCCCTGATTCCAAGAGAACCCTTGAGCAGTGGCTTACTGGGTGTGAATCAAGACCTGAGGGCTATGGCATGGTCCACTGTCCCCAGCAGGACTGGTGAGCAGAGGCTTACTGGGTGAGAACTGAGACCTGCAGATGGGTATGGTGCCCTGACTCTAATAGAGCCTGCAAATAGAGGCCTGCCAGGCAGTGGTCTGAGACTGGCAGGAGAGATGTGATCCCTGACTCCCAACTGGTTTGGCAAGCAGCTGGGTGTGGACTGAGACCAGTGGGCTGGGGCATGGCCCCTGGCTCCAACTTGGCCTATGAGCAGAGAAGCAGACAACAGTGTGGACTGAGTTTGGTGGGCAGGAGTGTGGATCCCTGGCTCCAATTGTAATGTTGGAGACCCTTGAACCCCTCTCTGTTGAGCAGGGTTTGCACTGCCTGAGACAATTTAATTAGAATCTGCATCTGCGGCTGTCCACTCGGGGACATTCTGAGGTTGACCTTTGAAGTTCTGTAGCAGAAAAGAACTGAAGGGTCAGGGCTGGGCGCTGGGGCTGTTTGTATCTCCTCACAGTCAAGATTTAAACGTAATACTGTGGCTTCTTCGGATAGGGTAGAGGTTGGTTGATATCAAAACAGAGATAGCTTGAGCTATCTCACCAAGTAGGTCCTCAAAGTCTCCAGCCAAAACTCTGAAAGGGACCTTTGTATGGTTATAGGAGATAAGCCACAATTACAAAGCCTAGCACTTTGGTAAGGGGCTATCTCTACTACCTGGGTACCCTAATTCAATCTCTCCCTACCAAAGAGTGGAATATAAACAGTTCTAATAACCAAATAGTGGAAAATAAACATGGTGTGGGCCCAACAGAATAACTCTGGCAACATGAATAACCAGAGTAAATCAACCCCCCCCAAGAAATGACAAAGGAGATACAACTGAAGATGCTATGCATAGACAAATGGCAGCAATGTCAGAAGTCGAATTCAGAATATGGGTTACAAATAAGATAAATAGAATGGAAGAAGAGATAGAAAGTGAATTCCAAAGAGTAGTTCTAAAGTTGACTCAAGAAATTAATGCATTCAAAGCCCAAGTCACTAAAGATATGGACATAATGAGAAAAGAGATAGCAGAGCTTAAGAAAATGAAAAAGTGAGTTGAGAAACTCCAAAATACAGTAGAATCCCTCAGTAATAGAGTTGACCAGGCAGAAGAAAGGATCTCTGAAACTGAAGACAAAGCTTTTGAATGTTCCCAAACACTCAAAGAGGCAGACAAATGGAGAGCAAAAACTGACCATTCCCTGAGAGAGCTGTGGGATCACTCCAAAAGATCAAATATTCATCTTATAGGAATTCCCGAAGAAGAAGAGGGTGGCCCTAAAGTACAGATGCTTTCAGGAGGTTTTGGAGGAGAATTTCTCAAGCATTGCAAGAGATACAGAACTTCAGATAGCAGGTAGTTTCAGAACCCCAGCAAGACTCAATCCAAATAAAGCATCTCCTAGACACATTGTGATTAACTTTGCCAAAGTTAAGACAAAGGAGAAAATTCTGCAAGCAGCCATACATAAGAAAAGCATAATTTACAAAGGGAGAAGTATCAGAATGACTGCAGATCTCTCAGCTGAAATGTTTCAAGCCAGAAGCAGATGGTTGTTGACCTTCAGTCTCCTAAAACAAAACAACTTCCAGCCCAGGATCCTGTGTCCAGCTAAACTGAGTTTCATTTGTGATGGAGAAATCAAATACTTTAATCATATAGACATATTGAAGAAATTTGCCATAACTAAACTAGCTCTCTAGGATATTCTCAGACCCATCCTCCACAATGACCAGCACAATGTTCTACCTCCAAAGTAAAATCACCCAGAAATTTTTGAATAAAACTCAACTTCCGGCTCGGTGCCTGTGGCTCAATAGGCTAAGGCGCCAGCCATGTACAACTGAGCTGGCGGGTTTGAATCCAGCCCGGGCCTGCCAAACAACAATGACGGCTGCAACCAAAAAATGGCCAGGCGTTGTGGCAGGCACCTGTAGTCCCAGTTACTTAGGAGGCTGAGGCAAGAGACTCGCTTGAGCCCAGGAATTGGAGGTTGCTGTGAGCTGTGATGCCATGGCACTCTATCCAGGGTGACAGCTTGAGGCTCTGTCTCAAAAAAAAAAAAAAAAACCTCAACTTCCCCAGTAGTGAAAGGATTAAAAATGTCCACTGGACATCTAAAAATCATGACACTCAAAACACAACCAGGCTTATCAATTCTCTCAATTAATGTGAATGGTTTAAATTGTCCTCTAAAGAGGCACAGGCTGGTTGACTGGATACATAAATTCAGATTGGATATCTACTGTATACAAGAATCTCACCTTACCTTAAAGGATAAAAGTAGACTTAGGCGGGGCAGTGCCTGTAGCTCAGTGAGTAGGGCGCTGGCCTCATATGTCGGAGGTGGCAGGTTCAAACCCAGCCCCGGCCAAAAACTGCAAAAAAAAGTAGACTTAGGCTAAAGGGATGGAATTGTATAAAACAGGCAAATGGAAACCAGAAAAAATCAGGGGTTTCAATTTTAGTAGCAGACACAATTGGCTTTAAACCAACAATGATAAAGATAAGGAAGGTCTCTACATACTTGTCAAGGGAAACACCCAACATGAAGAGATTTTGATAATTAACATTTATGCACCCTACCGGAATGCTCCTCAATTCATAAAGCAGACCCTAATGGATATGAACAACTTGATATCTTCTTGCATTATAATAGTTAGAGATTTTAACACCCCTTTGACAGTTTTGGATAGATCCTCCAAGAAGAAACTAAACAAAGAAATATTAGACTTAAACATGATCCTAGAACAAATGGACTTTACAGACCTCTATAGAACGTTTCATCCTAATAAAACTGAACATACATTCTTCTCATCAGCACACAGGTCATCCTCCAAAATAGATCATATCCTAGGTTAAGTCTAACCTCAGCAAATTTAAAAGTATAGAAATCATTCCTTGTATCTTCTTGGACCACCATGAAATAAAAGTTGAATTCAATAGCAACAGGAATCCTCATACTCAAACAAAGTAGTGGAAACTAAATAATCTTAGGCTGAGTGATAGCTGGATCAAAGACAAGATTAAGAAGGAAATCACCAAATTTTTGGAACAAAATGATAATGAAGACACAAATTTTCAAAACCTGTGTGATACTGCAAAGACAGTTCTAAGAGGGAAATTTATAGCATTGGAAGCCTTCATCAAGAAAACAGAAAGAGGCTCAGTGCCTGTGGCTCAAACTGCTAAGCCACATACACCTGAGCTGGCAAGTTCGAATCCAGTCTGGCCCTCCTAACAACAATGATGGCTGCAACAAAAAATAGCTGGGCATTGTGGCGGGCGCCTGTAGTCCCAGATACTTGGGAGGCAGAGGCAGGAGAATCGCTTGAGCCCAGAAGTTGGAGGTTGCTGTGAGCTGTGATGCCACAGCATTCTACCCAGGGGGAGAGCTTAAGGCTCTGTCTTAAAAAAAAAAAAGAATCTCAGCAAACAGAATTCAACAACACATCAAAAGAACGATACACCATGATCAAGTTGGTTTCATTCCAGGATAAGAGGATTGGTTCAACATATGCAAATGTATAAATATAACACATCACATCAATAAAATAAAAAACAAAGACCATATGATTCTCTCAATTGACACAGGAAAAAGCCTTTGATAATATCCAGCATCCTTTCATGATCAGAACACTTAAGAAAATAGGCATAGAAGGGACATTTCTTTTCTTTTCTTTCTTTCTTTCTTTTTTTTTTTTTTTTTACAGCAAATGGAATAATGAATGTTTATTACATGAACTAAGACAGGAGAGAGGAAGGTTTCTTGCCTGTAGCACAGTGGTTACGGTGCCATCCACGTGCAAGAAGGCTGGTGGATTCAAACCCAGGGCCAGCTAAACATCGACAACTGCAACCAAAAAAAAAAAAAAAAGATAGGAGAGAGGAAGAATCATTTGCCTTTCTGGGCCTTGATTTTCCTCAGATAGAACTCCAGCTCTTCGCCTTCTAGCACATAGCCATCTGCTCAGCCACACTGGCCTGGTCTTGATGCATGCAAGAAGCTTGCCCTGCTGGAACTGCTCCTCCAGAAGACTGCTTATTTTGGCATTCTTCTTCCTTTCATCATATTTCTTCTTAATTTTTTTTGAACGCTTTTTGTTTAAAATCTCTTCTTCTTCTGGAGTCAGCTTGGCTCCTTTCTTGCGGCCCAGAGGCAGTGCATAGTGCGACTCATGCCATTGTCGGTATGGTGCGCTGTCAGTAAGTACAATGCAGTTCTTCACCAAGGTCTTGGTACGAACCAGCTCATTATTGGATGCATTGCAGACAACATCAATGATCCTTGTTTTCCTAGTAAACACTCTGAGCCCCAAGAGAAGTTTCCCACGTCTAGCCTCAGGGCACGGTATTTCTTGTTACCCCAACACGGACGGTATGTATTCGGCAGGGGCCAATCTTAGTGTTAGCTGCAGGACTCCAAACTCATACTTCTGCTTCTTGTGGTAGGACTTTCTCTGGCTCCCGGTCTTGCGGCGCTTGTGCCAGATGTCCCGAGAGATGCCCATCGCTCGGCGCTGGCTGGAAAGAGCAGAAGGGACATTTCTTAAACTGATAGAGGCCATCTACAGCAAACCCACAGCCAATATCATATTGAATGGTGTAAAATTGAAAACATTTCCACTCGGATCAGAAACAAGGCAAGGACGCCCAATGTCTCCACTGCTATTCAACATAATAATGGAAGACTTAACCATCCCAATCAAGCAAGAGAAGGCGATCAAGAGCATCCAAATAGGGTCAGAGGAGATGACACTCTCACTCTTCCCTGGTGATATGATCCTATACCTGGAAAATCGCAGGGACTCAACTTCAAAACTCTTAGAAGTGATCAAGGAATACAGCAGTGTCTCAGGGTAGAAAATCAATAGTTACAAATCAGTAGTTTTTATATATGCCAACAATAGTCAAGCTGAAAAAAACAATCAAGGACTGAACCTTTTACAATAGTGCCAAAGAAGATGAAACATCTGTGAATTTACCTAACAAAGGACGTGAAAGATCTCTATAAAGAGAACTATGAAACTCTGAGAAAAGAAATAGCTGAAGATGTTAACAAATGGAAAAACATACCATGCTCATGGCTGGGAAGAATCAACATTGTTGGCTCAGCGCCTGTGGCTCA